>JAVQJS010053290.1:0-14624 GCA_036024795.1 Galaxias rostratus | reverse complement strand
TGTGTGTGTGTGCGTGTGCGTGTGTGTGTGCGTGTGTGTGTGTGTGTGTGTGTGTGTGTGTGTGTGTGTGTGTGTGTGTGTGTGTGTGTGTGTGTGTGTGTGTGTGTGTGTGTGTGTGGCTCTGTGCGCCTGGGTCAGCATGTACACCCCAGTCCGCGGGCCCTCAAGACAAACCGGAAAGATAGCCCCTCTCGTCAATCTTCATCTCAGCAATTCCAGGCAAGAGAAATGGCTGAAGAGATCCCCTCAGCCTAAAGAATTATCTTCATTTCAGCCGCGGATATCACTCCTACCCTCAGGCTCAAACGAAGCATTCATTCTGGAAGGGCAATAAAAAAACACACTGCCTTTCAAACATTGTCCATCTTTCATTCTGGACTGTCTTATCTGCCCCCCTTCACCTACGTTCTCCTCTCTTCTCTGTCAATTAGACCTTTCACAATCTGCAAACTCAAAGGAGAAATCATCTGCATTTCCACTGAACGCTCTTCGGTTCCCTCCCGGTTTCCCTCCCCCATTCTAACTTGGTTCATTTTTTGTTCTTTTGAGAGACTCCACGTTCTCCACACCCTTTTCCCAGAGTCAACTCACTCACTGTCACTTCAGACTTCAAGGACCCAGGGACAAAAATATACGTTTATCCCCGCTGCTCCGGGCGCGCTCTCTGTCTCCTTCTCCTTTACCTGACCGTGGGATAACGGTCGCACGGCTCGCGAAACAAGACTTTACCCGCCCCCCCTCCCCCCACTTCCCTCCCTCCTAAACGTCAACCAAATGGCTTCCGACAGGCACTGTGTGGTCGCCCACAAGGCCCCGGCTCTTTTTGTGGTGGTGGCGAGTCAAAACAGCATGAAGGAGCTTCTCAAAGCACGGAGCCCACCGAGGCAAGGGGAAAACAAAGACCTCCCTCACCAACATGGCAAACCCTGAGGAAAACAGAGACCTCCCTCACCAACAGGGCAAACCCTGAGGAAAACAGAGACCTCCCTCACCAACAAGGCAAACCCTGAGGAAAACAGAGACCTCCCTCACCAACAAGGCAAACCCTGAGGAAAACAGAGACCTCCCTCACCAACAAGGCAAGCCCAGGAGAAAACAAAGACCTCCCTCACCAACAAGGCAGGCCCAGGAGAAAACAAAGACCTCCCTCACCAACAAGGCCAGCCCAGGAGAAAACAAAGACCTCTCTCACCAACAAGGCCAGCCCAGGAGAAAACAAAGACCTCCCTCACCAACAAGGCAGGCCCATGAGAAAAACAAAGACCTCCCCGTCGCCTTATGTTTTTGCCGGCCCCCAGGACCAACGACTGTCATGGCCAGGTAGCCGGAGGCAGCTTCTCCGGCAGCAGGGAGGATGTCGACTGTAAGGCACGGAGTGCCATTAGGGGGAAAAGTCAACTTCCCAGCAGCGGTTGAAAGGCGATTGCGCTCGGCTGTCAAAAGCTATCGGAGAACTGAGGGGAGCAATCTAACATTGAGAATACGAGTCGGGAAAAGGCTTTGTCTCGTCAGCCAAACGCTGCTCCGCTCGGGTGGAAAAGGTAGGCGTCGCTTCAAACCACGTTTTCTTTCAAACTGTTTCCCCTTCGATGAACTTAGGAAATGTCTCGGAGGCTTGCCTTGGTTATTAGGTCATCAAACAACATTTTGAAATTGAGCAAATGAGCCAGGAAGAGATATTTTCTCTGTGTCGACTTCTGTCGGAGGAGATCAGTTATAGTGAAACCCTTTCATCTGACAAACTTTTTTTTGTGTCTATTTATATATATTTATATATATTTATGATAAAACCTCTAAACTTCATGACCCTTGACTTCTTTCCACGCCAGACTTATCAAGCCCAGCGTTCATTTGGGGCCATTTACAATTATTCGCCAAGTACAGCTGGAAAATGGCTTGCGGCTGGTATTAAAGGGGGGGAGGGATGGAAGGACAAGAGACAAAGAGAGAGAGAAAGAGTGAGAAAACACAAAGAAAAAGGTGAGACGCGGAGGGATGTTGGCCATATTATAAGTGGGAAAGAGCACCTGGGTGTTAAATCAACTACAATACGTTATCCGAAACACACACACAGAGACATACACACACACACACACACACACCGAGTTGAAAACTCCACACGCAGCGACATAGCAGACTGGTAAACGTAAACACTGTGCTCTCCCCTGCAGTATTGAAGCAGTCGGTTTCAGCACCACGGACAGCTCCCATAGCACCACCATCCCTGCACTCCATTTGAACTGCCAGGGTTAGGGTCTAAACACACAGACCGTTGTGTTGGTCTATTTGTCTATTTGTATTTGTTGACCCACACACACACCTTATTCATTGGACTTGACCCCGCTCAGCGCCACCAGAAGCACAGCCAGCCAGGTTGACCTGGTCTGCAGTCCCTGTTTCTCTCACCTGGGGTTGGCGGCTGGTAGCGGACACGGAGCCGGTTTCCATGGTGAAACGGTTTGGGGATCCATAAGATTAATGACTTATCATGAACTGGCTCATTATCGCAGGGAACCTTTTTTTCTTTTCTTTTTTCATTACAGTTGGCTTTGATTAACTGGGGTAAAAACTCTGAAATTACAATCGACATGTTAATCAGGAGAGTTAGTTAGTTAGTTAGTTAGCGAGCCAGTAAGTTAGTTAGTTAGTTAGTCAGTTAGTCCGTTTATTAGTCAGTGAGCCAGTTAGTTAGTTAGATAGTTAGTTAGCAAGCCAGTATGTTAGTTAGTTAGTCAGCTAGCAAGTTGGTAAGTTTGTTTGTTATATAATTAGTTGGTAAGTTAGTAAAAAAAATCACTGATGCTGATTTGTAACACTAATCTTTCTGTTGTGGCCTCACCCTACCACCCTTTCACACACACACACACACACACACACACACACACACACACACACACACACACACACACACACACACACACAAACACACACACACAAGCTCTTCACCATAGCATGTGAGAGTAGTGCTGTGTGTGAAGCCTATTGAGTTGCCTTTCAGAGGGAATAATGTGCCATTCAAACACATTTGATTCTGCTGTGATAAAAAATCCCGCTGTGTTGTGAGCCAGGGGTGCTGGTAGACAAGGAGCTGTCCTGTGACCAGAGCACTTCCAGGGAAGGCTGTGTCCCATGATTAGTAGTCAGGCCAGAGCGCGGGAACGAGGTTGGCACTGTGGTTCCACACAGATAAGTCAACTGCAGGTCAGACGGCATAGAGCACAGTAAAACAAGTCTTATGGACGTGTTATACTTATTCCCTTATCGGTCCATTATCATTCATATTCATAAAAAAACTTAACCAATCCTAATCACGCCGAGGTTCTGTTGCGTTTGTGTAGATCGTTCTTCAAAGAGTTTCTGAAACAATTTCTCTACAACAGTCTTGGTGAAAAATAACAGCATTGGTGAAATAGCAGCAAGAGCCATTTTATAATACATAGTAATGTCAGGACCTAGTGAGGGAGACTGTTCTCTTCCCTCTACTCTCTCTTTCTCCCTCTCTTTTCTTATTCTCTCTTCCTCTCTCACTCTCTCTTTCTCTCACTACTTGCTCTCTCTCTCTCTCACACACACACTTCTTGCTATCCCTATTTCTCTCTCTCTCTCTCTCTCTCGCTCTCTCTCTCTCCCTCTCTCACTCACTTCTTGCTATCCCTATCTCTCTCTCTCTCCCTCCCTCTCTGTCTCTCTACAGTTGATTGTGGCTCATCGTTGAACATGGTCTATAGTTGAAACAGTTGACCATGGCCTATAGTTTAACGTGGCCTGTAGTTGAACACGGCCTATAGTTTAATGTGGCCTACAGTTTAACGTGGCCTATAGTTTAACATGGCCTATAGTTTAACGTGGCCTGTAGTTGAACACGGCCTATAGTTTAATGTGGCTCACAGTTTAACGTTGCCTATAGTTTAACATGGCCTATAGTGTAACATGGCCTGTAGTTTACCGAGCCCTGTGCTTTTGGACAGCAGGTGGTGTCTGCCATCCGGTCAGGAGGGAACCCGTCTGGGACACTGAGCAGCAACACCACCCACTGGGACCTCAGCTCCTCCTTCTTCTTCGCTGGGACCGTCATCACCACCATCGGTACGAGCCCCGCTACACACACGCACACACACACACACACACACACACACACACACACACACACGCACACACACACACACAGACACACACACACACACACACAGACACAGACAGATACATGCACAGACGGACACACATGACCTGTCAGTCAGTCCCCTGGTGGAGACCAGCTGACAGCTGGCTGCTGTTATTCCTCCCCTCAGGCCACTTATGCTAATCACAGCCAGGGACGAGGGACCCGAAGGGTGGGCTGGCAATGGTTGCTCCTCATACGTTGAGGCTGCATCAAAAGAAGCTCCTCACTCAGGACATCAAACGACAGGCGCAACGCGGCCCTCACTGGGGCTCCAACTCTCTTTCAAGGCACACCACATCACACACATTCAAAACACTCGTCCACAACATGCACACGGGCGCAACACGGACAGCCAATAAACAACTGGTGTGTGTTTCCCGTGTGGGTCATGGATGGCTTTTGAAAGTGAAGGTGGAGGGTTTGCTGACGCTCTACACAATGAGAAAGAAGACACTGTGAGTCTGGTTAGTGTCTGCTTGCTCACCATCGGGAAACGGGACAGGTTTGCTAAGTGTCTAGCACACAATGGGATTCCAGGAGTCACACGGAAGAAGCCGACAAGGGGAGACATTGTGATGGGGACCTTATTGCGTGGAAACAGAAGGGGCACCGTGGTTTATGCATGCCAGGAGAGTAAGGCCATTCTCCAGTCGGGGCTCTGTGCGGCTCCTCAAATAGGCAGACGAGGATCCAACGTAACGGCAGCTTCATGAATAATCAGGGCGTGAAACTGCTCTCAGTGCCTCTGATAGAGCGGAGTCTTTGTGACAGGTCCTCGGACCATCCGTCACTGGTGGTAATGCAAGGGGGGACGGGAGCCTGTCCTCCAGGGAGATAGGGACAAAGTTCCACTCAGACACCGGGTTTCTGCTGACAAACGTGGGACGCCTGTCGTACAAGGACGGGGATAGCTGGTTCAACTTCCAAGCAGAGCGACGCATCGAACGGGACATAACTTTCGCTTCGGGGGATCACCGTGTAAACAAAGACCACTGACCAAACATAATTTGGTTTTTCCGTGATTCATATGCATTTCATTATCATCTTAACAACGTATAAATGTTTAACGACAGCGAAGCTGAGCAAGGACAACACATGCATAATGCACGCTAAGACACAAAGAGACGAACACCATTTACCAGAAGAGCAAACAAGCACACAACAAGCACACTGAGCCAAGCACAAGTTTACTCAACCCAGGCGGAGCACTCTCCCGTCCTGATGACCGCTGACGGAAACCACGGCAACATTCGAAACTATTCCATCCAGATTGTTTGCGAAGCCGCCGGCAACTCCCGAGCGCAGTTGTGTGTGAGGGCAAGCCTGTGTGCGTGTGTGTGAGTGTGTGCATGTGTGTGTGTGTGTGTGTGTGTGTGTGTGTGTGTGTGTGTGTGTGTGTGTCTAAGTAAACATCTCATAGCTTTGATTTTCACTGAAAGACGAAGAGGAAGCAATCAGCAGAGAAGCAATCTTACATCCACTGCACTGTCCGTGGAATGTACACTCACTGTAAGATTCACCAACCACTTTGGCTTAGAGGTCTTGGCGTTTGAAGAATATTTGTGCCTGGTCTTGATGTAAAAACATTTAACAAATCTTGGACATTCTGCATAAACAATATAACAATATTTTAATGTAATAATATGTACAGACAAACATCTTATTATTTACCTTTCCTGCCTATTCCGCTTTGTATGACGGCATTCTAAAAACCCCATTAGGGAAGAGATTAATTTCAGCTCAGGGTTTCATTAGCTGGTTTTCTTACTTTTGTGTAGAAACATACCCCTTGTAATTTCATTAGTTTTGCTCGTCTCTGCCGCAGTCAATTACATTAGTATCACTTGACTTGACATTAAAATTAGGTATAAAAAAATGACAATGAGCACATTAGTGAGTCTAATGACATTGTTTCTCCTTAACCTTCTTTCTAAATGGAGGGTCTTACTGCAGCCTCCATCGACACAGAGAGTAATCGGCTAAAGTTCGTCCTTAGACAGCGGATTAGTAATTGGGTGGATTAGCGGCTGGTTTTATGAGCAGAGGGGGACTATGGGGTAGGTTGTGAGGTGAAGCCATATATTTGACACAGATCTCTGATCAAAGGAGATCCTCATCTAGGAAGGAAATTCACAGGGTGTATGTAAATGCTGAACTGACCACAGAACAGTGGCTTGAGGAGAGTCAGTAAGATTAAGGTTTGAGGGGCATCAGTGTGACCTTTGAGTGTGTGTGTGTGTGTGTGTGTGTGTGTGTGTGTGTGTGTGTGTGTGCAGTGAATAGAGTAAGGAGTTCACACCTTCCATGGGAGTCCTCTGTTAGATAAATCCCAAAACAAAGACATGGGGTCTGACCCAAGTGTGGCCATTGACACCTTCTGAAAGCCAAATGGAACTCATTTCAGGTCATTCATGACAGGCAACTTTAAATGGAGGCAGCTTTAAACGTTCTCCAAGAACCTTCCCTAGGCATGCCTGAACATGAACATGCCTGTGACACAAAGTGATCTATTAATGCCCCACATTTGTCAGTCAGAAAAACAATTCACTTTCCTGAACGTCTGTACCAGAACTGTCACATGTTTGTGTTGTGGCTCGCTCTGCGTGTAATTCATGTTTTATTGTTACATTTGAGTTAAACCGGTTTCATAGTGGAGGATCAGATGGATGGGACAGGGGGTCCATGTGAGATCCATGTTTCTACCACATTTTGTGTGATATGACGGGCACAAATCTACCCTCAACAACATGTAATTAGAACCAGTTCAACAGGATTGACTAAGCAACCCCCCGATGCTCCAATTGGCTTTATAAACCAGGAGTTGTAGAGTGGTAGATAACAAACTTTAAATCCTTTCTTGACAGACATTTATCTGGTTGAGTATATTAGTCAAGGTGCAATACAAATTAGGCCTCATGTGGTCTTATGTGATGTAAATTGCAGACATGTTGTTTCGCTACCAATGTGGACTTGATATAGTGAACAAGGCGTGATTCTGAATACTCTGTCCAACGGTCCTGGTTGATTGAAAGTCTGCCGTTAAACTAAGCATTGCTATTGTTATATTTTCTTCAGTCTTCTTACAAGTAAAAAGTCTGACTCACGTTTCCTCAATAGGTTGGCCAATAATCAATTAAAAAAATAAACAAAAAAGTTCAAACTCATTGAAAGTCCAAGCTAGATGATATTTTGGATTTCCAGGGTTAATTAAATTTACCAAAAGAAAATAATATATATGCTGATATCAATAGATCTTATGTTTGATTGAAAAGAACTTTGCGGTAAAATGCAGTCAGTAATCGTAGATTTCAATGAAAATGTGTGTAAGAACAAAAGATTTCACTGTTTCTATAAATAAATGCACATCTCCTGTTTTCATCTCATCACTAAAATATGGTTTGACCAATTTAAACATATTTAGGGAATTGTGTCCAGTGAGACTAAAAGGTGGTATTTGGGATGTCCTCAGGTGTTTCATTGGATTGTCCCATTGCTAGCTAAAGCCTGCAGGCGAACACATGACTCAAACCACACCACTGACGTACCATTTCTTTGGGAAGACTTGTTTTTTTTTATGAACTACCTCACTAGGGGGAATTTTACACTGAAGCAACTCCAGTATCGGTTTTACTTGTTGTTGAAGGAGAACTGTTGGCTAAGACAGACATTTTTCTCAGGAATATAAAACATCAATTGACAAAAAATAGTTTTGGCAAAATATACTCCTATTTTTTTTCTGTTTCCCTAAGAATGTGTCCATGACTCCTTGCAATGGTCTTGTAGCAGATTATCAGGAAAAGAAAATACACAGGGCTTTGCCAACACCCATGTTTAGTATTAAGAGCAATTCATTCTTCTTTTAAACCCCTTCCTATTTTATGCTTTACAATTTGTCTTTTTAGAAAGTAAAGTGACTAATGTTCCCGCCGTAAATACACATATGCCAAATATTTTATATATAATCTCACACCAACATTCTTATGGGTATTTTACAGGACAAAAACAAAGCCCTACATTTGTGGTAAATTACATTTTGGGTCTCTCCAGGTAGTCACCCACTTCTGTTTATCCAAGCCCAGTGGGTGAGCTCAGGGGTGATAAAGTCACACCTCAAATCATTAAAACGGAGTCTAGACATGGGGCTTGCAACTTCAGGTGTCCAAGAGAGAACGGCTTGTGCCAAAGTTCTCACACAGGACAATAGTAAAGACACCAATAAAATAATCAAAATTGGATTTCCGACCTGCTTTGAGGGAGAGCTCCTTCAGAATTAACACTTCTTTGTGTACAACTGTATGTACTGAATATTTTTTACAAATTGTAGGCCTCTGTCTGAAAAATATAGCAAGAGAGCTGGTGTGTGTACATCCAGCCAGGCTGTAAACTCCTTACTCTGCCTAGGATACGGGAAGACAGCGAAAAGGAGAGGGGCTATGGCTACTCAACAACAAGTAACACACCTAAATTAGAACACACTTCTGCACTCAGTTAAATAATCTTGTCATGCAAATCAAAATTATTGTGTGGCATTTTCCTCTATACATGTGGAATATTCAGTCGGTTCCCCCTGAAATTATCCTGCCAGTAAGTCGTTTTTTAAATTCATTTTTATAAGGTGTATTTGTATGTGGACTAGTAGCTATGAGTATGTGCCCTCAGTCTCACAGCCATACTCTCTTCTGTCTCTGAAGTCATGAAGGGTAAAGTGAGAGTACACAGCTGTCCACTCAGATCAGGGTGAAATGAGAGCATGCTGGGAAGACATACAGTATATTGGACATAGCAAGAGACATTGCATTGGCCAAGCAGCCTTTAACTGAATGGTGTGGTTTCAAAATAGACAACAGTCGACTATAGCCTTCACACCTGAAAACATATTTATTTATTTTGTATACAGTGTATTGCTCCAATTCACAATAGTGCAAAATTCCTATTTCAAGTGTTCTCATAAATATGATAAACATAATGTATCATAAATAAACAATGGTCACAACAATGTACAATAACTCATCAAGTTAAAAAAAGCTCACAATAACATCACACTAAGGTTTTACTAAGGTTGAGAAACTGTTTAAGTACAGTCCAATCTATATAATAGAGGGCAATATATTGTGTGGTTGCGTGCAGGTGCGAGGTCCGGTCCTAACGCACACCAACCACATTAAACATAATAAGAGCCAATCAGAGCTTTGCAGTGTACCAGATCTTTTTTTATAACTAACCAATTATATAATTGTTAAAGATTAACACAGAATAACTAAATAATTAAGGAGGGCAAAAAAAGTTACTTCTCAGAGGTTTCGATGTGTTTCACTGAACTACACAATATTTGAAACACAAAATGTACAGCATATTCAAATAGCTTAATAATAACTGATTTTCAGATTTTTACTTACTTTACACCAATGGCATTCCCATGCTTCCCACCTGCATTTCTGTGTCAGTATAGCTTAGCCACAAGTAAACATATCAAACTTTAATCAGGACTTTGTATGTGTTTGGACTCGACCATACAAAAGATACCAACAACGGATTAATCCAGTTTCATGATAACTTGTGGTAACAAAACATGATTGCACAAGTTTCTAGATCAACTTTGTTGCTAAAGATTTGGATCGCTTTCAACAAGGCAGGAATGACTAGATCAAAATAGATGACAAGACTATACACCTTGAAGAATGTGCAAGAGAAAACGACAGCACCATAAGTGTCCAATAGCTTTACTGTAGCTACTGTTTATAGTCAAGTGTTAAGTAAACATTACTTTTTGTTATAAACACATTAGTAACGGTCAAAGTTGTCAAGACTGGTTACCACAGTTACTTACAGTTAAGAGAATGAGAATAATACACACAATTAATTAGAGTTCTTAGTTAGGGTGCCAAAAATATTTAGCAACAGCAGTTTTCAGAGTCATAATGGATGTCAGGTAGATTGCTGTGTTAGATCATGCATGTGGCAGTGAAGTTAGAAATTTCAGAACTGCATGAGAAAGACAACAACAACAAAAAAAAAGAAATTAAAAAAAGAGAGGAATATCTGAGATGTTATTCCTAGTTTTCAGGACATATCTGTTTCCACTTGACCTGGTCAAACTGACATCTCACAAACGTGTATTTAAACACAAGCCAAGAAATTTATTATTTGAAGCTTCAACATTCTTTAAGGTATTCCCAACCATGATATGTACATAACACACCAAAATAACATTATTTAAAGCACTCTCAAAGAGGCGTAGCCTCTGTTTCTTTTTAAAGCATTTTTAAAAAGATAATATAATATAATTTCTATATTTAATAAATAATTTAACACAAATACTGTCTGCTCTGACGAAAAGGCTTTGAATGCTCGTACGGTTGTTTTGTTGATGCCTATAGTTCTCTAGCTGCTCGCATTCAGACATGCACTGTAGAGGTGATTACTTTCTACTGCCACCTAGTGGGACAGAGCAGCACTGTTTTGATTTCTCTGATATACTGCCAATAAGCATGCATGGCAAAAGTAGACAACGGTTACATTCAAAACAGTTCCTCGTTTCTTTTGCAGATGAATGTGGAAAATTGGACAAGAACATCAACCCAAAATTGTATGCAGGATTCAAGTGCCCACTGAAGTAACAGGATAGTGGTGAAAGTGTGGAGAGGAAGGTGGGATGTTGGTATGATTAGTTTCATCTTCCGTTGGATCTAGCAGTATTCCAGTGTCTCTTAAGAACTTTGGGGTTGGAATCTGTATGATGTAGCTGTACAGTTATGCCTGAAATTCAAATACCCCTAAGACCCATCTTCCTTCCACCTTCAAACTCTTTTCACCCATCAACCGACTCTTCCCTTCTCTTCCTTCCGTCAATTTCTCCCCTAAACAGAGCAGTTGCGTCTTTTCCCAGAGCCTGTCTGGGTGTAGATGGCTGAGGTTGGGGTTGAGGCTACCCGGGGGCTGACCCCGTGTCAAAGGCTGGTGGAGGAGACGGAGAGGGTGGGTGAGGAGGGCGGAGGGAAGTTGAGGAGCTCCAGCACTGCCACGCCCACGCTGCTGCGGCGAGTGAACATGCAGGAGGCGGCCACCCATTTATTGCTGCGCGGGTTGTACTTCTCAATTGAATTGAGGCTGGAGCTGCCGTCGTTCCCACCCACTGCATACAGCCAACCATCCATAGCCACCAAGTCGTGGGTGCTCCTAAGAAGGCGCCAGAGGCAAGAGTTGGACGAGATTATTGTGAGACCCCATAGTAGTTTAAAGGTTTAAATGTAGTTTTTAAAATGTAGAACACATTCTTTCAATGGTGTTGTGCATGTTGTATTTGGAACAGTTACTGTATTGCTATTACTTTCTTTTAGTTTTTATTTAATTATATGCTCTTTAAGTAGTCACGTAATACACTTTTTGGTATGCTGTCGAAGTAAACACACAAAAAAATGACTGTCTCATCTAATTTTCCACAAGAGCTGTATTGGCAACGCTTGTCGATTTACTATTGGCCACTGTTCAAAGTAATTTGAAAGGTAGATTTATAAGTCTGTGATTTTAATGAACACAGTGCATACAATATACAATTAGACTCCTGTTATTCTCACATTATGTTCCCCTAATAGCGCAGAGAAAAAAAGTAGGTCAGAAATAAACACTATAGACATGGACAGAAAATCTTTGTATTAATCTAACGCCACCTTATTACAGAGTTTAAGGCATTTGACAATGTGGCCAAACTTCCTTGAGGTTACTGCTGGTACTGTTACTGAAAATATGTATACAATATGAATATGAATGGCAAAAATGATTGTATTAATAGGTAAGAATAATAAAACAGGTAGGTAAATGTGAGGGTTGTGATGGCATCTGTCCAGTAGAGGGCGCTGCAGGGCTGTGGTGGGGAGACCTGCAGCTGAATAATCATAAATTGACAACAGGTGTGGGGAATCCCACAATTGGTCAACTGTGGGTTATTTATGGGTGTCTGTTTCAGCGGGAGGTTGGGTGGAAAGGAGCATGAGACGCTGAAGCAGGCTGGTCATATTAAAAGAAAACCAAATAAAGCGTGGTAAATCCACTTTAAAACCAACTCTATCTGTGCCTGACGTTTGTGTCTTCTCGCAGTAAAACACATAAAAGCTCAACTTTACACACAAGGAAAACCACTGCATATGCCCAGCCAGTCAAACAGCTGAAAGAGACATACAAAAGTAAGCTAAAACACAACAGAAGAACCCTCAATACTTCTGGAAATGTTTCCTCTGGACACAATACCAAATGTGACGTTTTATTAAAAGAACAAGACAAGAAACAATCAGGCTGGACTGTTCTGATGTGGTCAGCAATGTTTCCACTTGAATATGTGTGCCTCTAAAAGGCAAGAACAGAGAGGGGCAGTACTGCAAAACCTTTGGATAAAAGACATGCTACAAAGCCACTGCCATGCAACAGTTTTCAATATTTCTGAGGTTATTGTGGACTGACCTGCGGATGTTCATGGGGGCAACTCCCTCCCATGCGTTGGTCTTTGGGTTGTACCTCTCTACAGAGTTAAGACAGCTGGTGCCATCGTTGCCCCCAGCGACGTACAGCATTCCTTCCAACACAGCCACTCCAGCACTGCTCCGCCGACTCAACATGTTGGCAATGGCTGTCCACGCATTGCTCTGTTGAGACATCCACATGAATATTGGCAGACTGAGTGAACAATATAGAATGTTTACTTGTTCCACATTACTCCAACCTACACGATGCAATTTCTAACAACAGCTTGAAGAAGGCGCTTGACACAAGTCTTGGGGAAAAAAATATTAAGAAAACAGTGTTTTACTTTACTATGCTTGGTCACAAGTGTAGCGTTAGTGATATTCTGTAAGCAGAGACCTTTTTTGTGGGATCTCTTGCTGTTTCTAATAACCAAAGTGTAAAAAAACAACTGAGTAGTCTATTTCTTAACCTCAGAATTGGTTCATAGGGTGCTGGGTTAGACTGATGGTTTTTACCTGAGGCTCATATTTTTCCACTGTTGCCAAATGGGAGGAACTATCATACCCTCCGACTGCATACAAGGTGCCATCTGCAGAGAGAGATAGATAAAATGGCCATTGAACAAATCCAATGAAATTCCGCCAAAAATAAAATGCGTTGTTCATAGGATTCCTCTGTGATTCCCTGCAGTGCCGATGTGTACGCGGTCACAACGTGCTTACCCAGAGTGGCCACTCGAACATATCTCCTGCGCGTGCTCATGGCAGCGATGGAGGTCCACGTGCTGGTCAGGGGGTCGTAACGCTCAGCACTGTGGACAGGCAACGGGGACAGAGCAGGAGGGGATAATAGCGTGGAAATATGACATACATATTGTGTACATCTTATGTGGATTTGAAAGGACGTTTTAATGCCATGTGTATTATGTCTGTATACCTATTGAGACATGAAGCCCCGTCGTAGCCCCCAGCGGCATACAATAAGCCGTGCAGCACGGCCACCCCAAGACAGCTCCTCCGCGTTCCCATAGAAACTTCGGGTTGCCAGGAGTTAGTGACTGGGTCATAGGATTCAACGGTGGCCAAATCTGAAGTGCCATCATACCTAAAGTAAGAAAAGGAAAACCATAAACATTTCAATATGAATGAAAAAGCATTATTTAATATAGACTTACAATATAAGCCTAAAGTAATAGAAAGGAAAAAAATTATCCTGTAGCATGACATTACAAATTATGAGATGTGACTCATCTGACAGTGAAAACCCAAGCTTGACACGACCTTAAAGAAAACTACTAAAATGGCCGCTTACCCGCCTACAGCATAAAGCTTGTTACCGATGGCTGCCACTCCTACCCTTGCCCGCCGAGTAGACATGGACGCCACCATGTGCCAGCGATCTGTCCTGGTGTCATAAGCCTCACAGTCTCCATGAATGGCAAACAGGCTGCCTCCACCTACACAGAATGGACAAATGGCAATCATTTTCAAACAAATATCAACAACGGTGAGGCAACATGTGAAATGGTATCGACTGCATGAAAGAGTGTGCTTACTGCACCTCGATGGTATATGCTTGTGTCTGCAAAGGTGTGTGTTTGCGTATCTGTATGTACCCAGGTGGGTACCTTCGGGGGCACACTGACCGACGGCGAAGAGCACAGGGCTGGCGCCCTCGCAGCGTCGCGGACGCGTGCGACTGTTGCTGAGCACGCCCCGCTGCTCCGGCATCAGATGGTACTTGAGGGCCTCAATCAGCAGGTCTTTGCACTCGGTGTGGTGGCGCACCAGCAGCTCCGTGTCCACGTTGCTCATCAGGAAGTCCCGCCGCAACAGTGGCAGGCGCACGCACTTCATCAACTGGAGGAGAGGAACATGGGACAAACGGGGGGGGGGGGGGGGGGGGGGCGGTTGTGGGGCGGGGGGGGGCAATTGAGAACCGGCCGTGTGTACACAGGACAAACTAGTGGAAAATTAGCGGTGGAACCGGGAGTAAGTCATGCACA
>JAVQJS010053283.1:0-15201 GCA_036024795.1 Galaxias rostratus | reverse complement strand
ATAAAGCGCTTTTCAAAACACTCAAAGATGCTGAGATGTAACCATTAAAACCAAGCACATTTACAATGAGTCACCTGTACCTAAAGTTCAGAGAACACATCTGAAAGTATGGACTTTTCTAATAGGTAAAAACAAGATTTAATTGTGACATTGTTAAGCGGTTCTGACAATGGATGGATGGATGGATTGTATTACCACACTTCATGGTCCTGAGCGTGTACATTTGGTATCTTTTTTAAAAGAAGAAAATGACAGACATGACATGACAGCCGTTTGCCATGTTACCTGCGAACAGTATGGCACTACAGTGACTGCTTTTGGTGGATATCATTGAATGCCAACTCATTAGATGGACCATCTTACCGCCGCAAAGAGAGGACATCCCCTTTATAGGCTGCCAGCAACATGTTCATTATCTGATACCCCTGTAACAAACAAGATCAAAATCTGGAAAGGCATCACGTTACATTGCTTGAATAATTGTTACACAGAGGTTGTAACCCTATAGGCTGGACCCAGTGTTTGGCTTATACTGACCTCAGACTCAGCCTTCCACTGTCTATAGGATAGCACCTGTCTGAATGGAGTTCTTATATCAAAACTGTGGAGTTGGAATGTTGATATAAACTCCTATTCAGACATGTAGAAGTGAAAAACACGCACAAAGGAAATTTTAATTATAGCGTAATGCATATACTTATGGCCATGTATAGATTGAAACACACTAACTGTCAATTATATATTACTGAGTTGTTACCTCACCGAAGTGCACAGCTTTCCTGGAATTCTGAAATGAGTCTAGCCCAGGGGACCAGCACATTAGTCCCAGTACTCCTGGTACAACAGTTAGGATGACACCTGATCTATTGGATGAGGCTGGTACTGAAGTCTGTAAAGCCAAAACATCCACAAGGTTGGCATATATTTACAATAAGAAGGCATGTCTATACGTTTGGATAATATTTTTTCTGCTGTAAAACATTTCTCTAAATACATGCCAGCACCACCATTGTTTGACTACTGTTAGCAGTAGATCAAGTACAGCCTGACACATTTCATTTGTGTAAGAATGTAGTGGGTTAAGAATGTAAGCTAGTTTGTATTTGCCAAAATCCATGACAAACAAACCTTAAAATTGAATATTCGGGAATAATCCTTCATTCCAGCTACTTGCATCATGGAAAGCATATTCCGTGTTGCTGTTGGTGACAGCACCTGGTCACCAGACAGAGCACAGAGACCACCATTGGCTAACGATGCTGCAAGAACTGCTCCTGATTCACAAGTAATTTCTGTGGAAGCACACTGAACAAAAGTAAAAAGAGTAATTTGTTACATTTTCATGGTTACGCTTTTTGGAAATTAATCTGAGTTGGCAAGGGCTTACCTGCAACATTAAATCCAATGAGCAATTAATGTCAACTCCCTCTGGAATGCACTACAAAAACATAAATATTTGAAACTGGTGATTATCAGTCAAACATGACCTTGGCTACATGTTTTTGTGTGATCAGGAAGGACCAGATGGAGTATTCAATTCAATTCAATTTTATTTATAGAGCGCTTTTTACAAAAACAATTTGTCACAAAGCAGCTTTACAGAAATATGGATGTTATGGACATAAAAGATTTATCCCTACCTATCTACCCCTAGTGAGTCCCCTATCCCCCCTATCCTTTGACTCTTGTAAACAATATCACGGCAGTGGCTGTTGGTACAGACCCCGAGGTACAACTCGTGCTCTTTTGGTTGCTTTGGGGATGAAAGGCTGAAAGGGTATGATTGTAGCCTGTGCTTTTTAGCTTATCTTTTGACTGGCCTTGTGTCTTGTCATTGTTAGTGTGTATGTCTGCTTTGTCACTGTTAACACTGGTGATGTAAGCTCAGTCAACCAGCTGGGACATGGATAGTCCCACTTTCCATCCACACACACTCATACTAACACAGACACATACACACACGAATAGAAAGAGGATGCAATATCCTTAACCTTTTTACCCCCCCCCCCACCTGTTGTATGTGTGGGTGTACTCCCCTCCCTCTTTTTAAGAGCAGATTTGCTTTGCCCGAGGTCCACCACACACACACACACACACACACGTAACAGCCTGACACTGTGGGTCACGCTTTATTCCAGGCACAATGACCCCCATCTCACCCCTCCCTCCATTCCTCTAGCTCTCTCTTTCTCTTTCATGGTTCTCTCCCCTCACACTTTGGCTGACAAAGTGTTTAGTATGCAGGTGCACAAGGTTAGGTAGCTAATAGCTAACCATAGCTGTTTTTCAGATCTTTTGGAGGTCAACTGTTAAGATAAAGCTTTAGAGTGGTTTTCTGCAGTAGTAGCAGAGTAAGTGATGAGTATGAAGTGAATGAATGGGGCGATGTAGGGATGACACACCAGGTGGCTGAATGCCATACATGAGGCCTGGGCTGTGGCGGGGCACTGCATGGAAAGCCTGGTCAGCAGAACAACTCAATGTAGCCTCTGGGACACACACAACCACGATAACACACACACACACACACACACACACACTGGGAAACTGTAGTTGAAGAGGGTCCACTTTTTTCCCTATCCTTAGGTCTCCGCTCTGTTTCCATGGCAGAAGGCCGATTGCTTCTCTAAACGTTGTCTCTATTATGGGTTGGGGGGAAAGGTTTGGCAAAATTGCTTTGGATTCATTGTCACATGTGAACCCAAAGAGTCTTCTAAAGAAAATATATGCAGACCGTATGTCATTGTCAAATCTTGAGAGATTTAATATGTGCGTAAAATGAAAAACTTGATACAAAACAATTTAACCTAAAAGGCTCGGTTAAATGTGATTAAAATTACATGGCAAATTATTATCAAACTGTACATGGTTTATGATCACGTCTTCAGATGTTGACTCCCCCTTCTTCCTCTCTCTTTAATTCCTTCCTTAGTTGAAGCAGATGAAGGAGCTGGAGCAGGAGAAGGATTCCCTGCTGGCTGGTCTGGACGTGGTGGAGCAAGCCAGAGACTGGTACCAGAATCAGATCCACAGTGTCACTGAGAGGCAGAGGCAGATTGGACAAAGCCATAAGTGCCCGGTGATTAAACTGCTTGCAAACACACTCACTCACGCACACCCGCATATACCATGTCTGTCCTGTCCTGTCCTGTCCTGTCCTGTCTGTCTGTCTGTCTGTCTGGCTGTCTGGCTGTCTGGCTGTCTGGCTGTCTGGCTGTCTGGCTGTCTGTCCGTCCGTCCATGCCTTTCGATTTAATAAAGGTTTCAGGGTGCCATGGTTATATTTTTTTGCGTGTCTCGCCTCACAGGATTTAATTGCCGAAGTCAGTCAAAGTCGAATGAATGTTCTGCTACCCAAACTGCAGGAAGTTCATCGCTGCCTGAATGACCTCATATCCTGCTCTGGGACGGTGAGTGTGCTTTGATCTGTATTGAACATGGCTTTATCTGGCTTTACTGAAGATACATTTTGCTACTTGACTCGTGTGTCAGACATTTTAAGCATAATTTCAATTCCCCAGAATCCTATAAACACCTATGCAAGAACAAAATGGTGAAGTTTGAATTAGTGTTGGCTCTGATAATGACTGAACATTTTTTTGGATTCGGGTTGAGAAGCTGACGCGGTTCGGAGCATAGAGGGAGCATACTGACACATTTCTCTAGTCATCTATTAATAACGTCATCTCTCGTTTCCCTGCCCTTTGACCTCACCTCCTCTCATTTCTCCATAGCAGCAGCCTTTCCCCTCCTCTGGGCCTCAGACCACAGTCATCTCAAGCACCTCCCAGTCTTCGGCCCCAGCTCCTCCGCAAGCCATTCAAAGACTGAAGGACCAGAACCGACAACTCACACAAGTAAGACACTGTCTCTTTGTGTTCGAATGCGCTTGTTTCTAGTTTATTGTAAAATTATTTATTTTTAGTTGCAGTATTTTGTTAATTTTTGAGTTTTTTCTCCCCCATTCCCTCCATCATTCTATCTCTTTCTCTCTCTGCAACCTTCTCTACATTCAGGAGGTGACGGAGAAGAGTGAGCGGATTACTCAGCTGGAGCAGGAGAAGTCAGCGCTGATCAAACAGCTGTTTGAGGCTCGCGCTCGAAGCAACCACGACACCAGTGCCATGGACTCAACCTTCATCTGAAGCCGATCACCCCAGGAAAGCTAAAGCCTGACATAGATTTGAATAGTTTTATGATCACAAGCTGATTGTGATGCAGTTTGGCCCCAATCAGTTGCTTAAATGGTCACAAAATCCAACAAATCACAAAGTCATATTAATACAGTCCTAAACTTGCTGTTTTGTTTTAAGACTTTGCGTCAGGTTGAATATGAGACCAGGTTAACTTAACTGTGGCTGTCCTACATGGTGACCTGGACTTAATACCCATCTGACTACATCTGCCATTTGAATCACCCCCTCATGGAATAGACTGTTAAGGAAAACTCCTAACCACTCCTAATTCACTACTCATTTATCTAACTTCTGTCTGGCGGTTGGGTTCCAAAATTCTACTAAAAAAGCTGGACAAGGAAAGCCGGATCTGCCAATCATCTTCACAATACTCGTGGATTAATATCCTTTGACCCCACCCCACAATATATTGTGTAAAACAGAAGTAATGACCAAACATCTTAAGCGTTAAAACCAGATGCTTTTCAAACCCGGTTATACTGTTGGTATACTTTAATCTGCCCTTTTGAAAGATTGAATTACCTTGCTTATTTGATGCATTGTATGAAGAGTTTATATAATTCTACCGTGTTGTGTTTTATAGACTTTGAGGGATCCTGCTGGGTATATTTCCTGTGTAAAACAGCACGACGCACACAACGTAAAGCACTAGTTTTAACCACTTTCTCAGAAGTAAAGCGGCATGTTATCGTGGTTAATGTCATTGTTTGCATATTGAGCAAGTAGGTAGTCACAACTTTAGTAAGTGACAACAGAGTTGTTAACCTGCAAGCCAATGAGATGTAGGGAAGAGGAGAGGCAGGATGTTGACAAGTAGAAGAGACTTGAAGATGAGCATGCTGTTCTTTTAAATGTGTTTGAAAGCCTTGAATCCCCCTAGTGGTCGAATGACCACAGGACTGGCTCAAGGCTCAGAGAATGGGGCGGTGGGTAGGGCTTACCAAAACAGAAATTGACTCCAATTGTTATGTAAAATTATGTAGTCTATATAACTGAGTTTCATGTAAAGCTGTCTGTAAAACATTCCATATGTTTTGATACATTTTCATTTAAATTTTGTTTCATAGCATGGATCACATATTTTTGCAGTTGGTAACAGTAATCAGATGACCTATGCCAGGTTGGAGTAACTCATAGCACACAGCTAAACCATGTTAAATTGGATCAGAGTTTCTCTTTTGTGTTGTTTTAGTGAAACTGATTGAGAATCAGTTACACACATCCATATGATTTAGATGATGAAAATAAACCTATATATATACTTGTCTAGTGTGGTTGGGGTGTTTGGTCATGAAGTTTTGCCGATGAGGAATACACATATTTTCTGTGATTTAAATTGATCAGTCTTGCTGCTCTCGTGTGATATTGGTGAACAGAACCTAGATGATGAGACCTTATCCTTTTCAACTTCTATCAAAAGTGAATCCGTTTCAAATTAACTGTAAAATAAACATGACAATTGCTTAATGAAATAAGATACTTTCTGTCTTATTTTCCTGACATCCTTTGCCACTAACATAACATGAGCATGCATGCACATGCAGTGATTTGGGAAGTTGATCTTCTATCGAGTTGAGGTATGTTTTGTGAAGTCTGGAAATGTTCTCAAACAGGAAGGCATAGATGGGGGTTACTCTAAGATGATTGTTCACATACAACATATTAATTATGGAATTGTAAGTCCTTTGCTTTTTGCATTGCACAAGGGGCGGAGTGGAGGCTATCCCAGCCGACAGGTGGAGTACACCTAGGACAGAGCTGACACATAGGGACAGACAACAACTCATACCTACGGGCAATTTAGAGCATGTTTTTGGATTGTGGAAGGAAACCGGAGTACCTGGAGAAAAGGCATGCAAACTCAACACAGAAAAGCCCTTGGGTCAGGTTGGGATTAAACCCAGGACATTCTTGCTCTGATGCGTCTCTTGCTGGGTCTCATCATCCTTTGAATGACATCTCTACAAACAAACATTGTTTGCATAAAATTAGATTGTCTTCCTAAAGTTGAAAAAATGCACAAGGACAAATCTTTATTATAGTGCTCATAACAATTGTGAAAAATATGCGGTTTAAATAGATAAATCATTCAAAGAAGAGCCAAGAATTGTGGTTAGAGCAGTTGTGTAATGTGGTCGAAGATGTCCTCACACCCTGGTGCTGGATGACATTAGTCAGGGAATATTTCCTTTTGTGAACGTGAAACTGTCCTAAACTGACGTCTGACAGTTAATGTTTACAAAACCAAGCAGGGTTTGTGTATACGATGACAGAGGTTGTTCGCTTAGGAATGTATAGACATGTTTTCTATAAGATAAACTGGCACGTGATTCACATGAGGAGGAACATTTGTTTAAAGAAAAAACCTTTTACAATCACTTCGCCACACATTTTTAAGCTTTGTGCAAATTTTTTCCAAACCATGAACACACATTTAAATGTATTTTCTGTATGAAATAATATCATAAATTAGTGTACAAAAAATCTCATCTGAATGTCTTGAAAGACAACCTTCCTCTCACAGCACATCTCAAAGGATTCACACAGTCACATCTCAGATAGGGTGTGACTATTCCTTCCACCGCCACATACCCTTCTTTCTCCTCCTGTCTCACTGCACAACCTGCCTGCTGTATGTTTTTGTAGATACGTTCTGTGTAGATTTCTGTTAAACTATACAGATTATATTAGGTATATGTGTATTGTGTTCAAGCAATAATAAAAAAAAGTGTTACTTGTGTTAAATACAATGCATATTGAATATCAGGTCTAAGGTTCAGAACTTAGTGTCTAAGAAATTGTAAAATACCGTTCTTTTTTTCAATAGTTTTACATAAACCAATCCAAATTTAACTTTCAGATGCAAAGCTTAATTTCAAATGTGTGCTTCGTGTCTGTTCATTCAAATTGTGAAACCATGGGGAGGACATTAACAAGTCTCTTTAGGAAATGGTGTCATTAATAAAAACAGCAATCAATTTCTGGATACTAGTTATTTAGAAGCTTTCATTCAGGCTTAAAAGTATCACACAAATACTAGAATTTGATGGTTAACCAATAACAGAAAATATAAAATAATTCAATAGGGTATCAAATCTTTTAGAGACTTAAGTAATGTCCAACAGGGCCTGAAGGGGTTAATATAACTAGAGCTTCATAAATTGTTCTTTGAATTTTGGATTAAACCATATGTGTTATATCAGATCATCTATAACGGCACTTATCACTAAAATGGTCTCTGCAGACGCCTTTGAAGTGGGAGGATACAGGCACATAGCATGTTCAATTACTGACATTCACCAAGGCTGGGGTCATAGGTATCCAAACTAATGTAAGCTCTTACACAATGTTACATTGAATTTCAGAAATGATCTTCTGGACTGTTGCATCAGTTGTTTACAACAAAATTTCCGTCAGGCATGGATGGTTTGTTGCATCATTGCCAATCGGCGTGAATTACAAATAGTGTGTCACTCTTTCTTTAAAAGAAACCCATCAAAACCATAATTTTTATCAACTCAATGCATATATCTTATTTTCCAAATCATAATTTTTCCAAATTTACAATAGATATATATATATTTTTTTATCATTTATACATAACTTTATGGCACAGGGGCCAACAAAGACATGACATCAAGGAGTGGAATTAAAATGTTCCACGTCCCTCTCTGTGCATTATGATTGGATGTAGTGGATCCCAGTGGTGTTAGCTCATCAGAGAGGGCTGGTCTACTGATCTCGTTCTGAGATTTGGACTCAACCCAAGGTCCCACTGTCAGAAAAGATGTGCACAAGAAACTGTTCAGCAGTAGATTACGGGCAGGGGACTCATTTCAGAACAAGATACCTAGACGCACCTGGTTAAATAACAGTGGAAAAGGTTTGTGGTCCACTTTATTTTCTATGTTATTGAAATACTTAGTTAATATTAAATATTTGCTTTTTACACCAAACTGTTTCCTGATAGTATGGATTTTAATTAGACCTTGTAAATTTCCTTTGCGAGTCTACGTTCTTATTGTCACCCTGGATACAAAGATATCGGACAGCTTGTTTGCATTGTGCAGATGCAGGTATAGGCACATATATATTTGCACACACACGGTGTATCCTTTGGTGACTTTGTTTAACTAATAACTTACATTTAAGATTGGCACCTTGATGGCAACCCTCATCTACATGATCTGGGATAAGGAAATAAGTGATCATAATTTTCAAAGAGTTTGAAAAATATTAAGGCGGCTTATTTAAGAGACATTTGAAGTGAATATGAGTATTTATGTATTGTTGAATTGAGCTTTTCGATGGAACTATGGTTTATGGATACTATGGATATTAATTTCCAGTCGTTTTTGTAGGGATTTACAGAATGTCTATATAAGACAGCTTGCTCAGCAGCACATTCGTCTACGATTTCAAATAAAATATTTTACAAACAACTTTTAGGGACTTTGTTACTTTATATTATTAAAATGTCAATACAACTACATGTATTGACAGGCAACGTGTGAATCTTACTATGAGCAAGATATCATTTAGTTTTCCGTTGCTCACTGTAATCTCATCCTACTTCAATCAAAATACACTATTTTATGATAAGAATTTTAAATAATCCAACAATAAGGGACTTTTGTTACTTTATATTATTGAAATGTCAATACAACTACATGTTTTGACAGGCAACGTGTGAATCTTACTATTAGCAAGATATCATTTAGTTTTCCGTTGCTCACTGTAATCTCATCCTACTTCATTCAAAATACACTATTTTATGATAAGAATTTTAAAAAATCCAAGCATGTTTCACATTGTTTACTTTAGAGAAATTAATAAAACAACAGCCACTATTTATCCAGATATCTGTTCACTTTTAATGTTAAGATAATAAAATAATTGACTGTTGGAATGGAATGAAGTCTAAATTATTGTGTTACAAATTAATTCATTTGTATTTCTCTACCCAGATTTTAAACTTCCTTGCTCGAGACGTTTGAAGTTTTACTTTGAGTTCAATAAAAACATATTTTAAAGGGCAATTCAAATATAAGTAGGCCTACTTGATTTCCATTCCTCTCTATACATCAGTTTTGTCAGTTTTGATTTTGTTTTCATCCATAATTTTGCATACAGTTCAATGACTATTCAGTTATCTAATTGTGTATTTTAAAATACTTTCTCCTTGATGTCCACAGTCATGGACTTCTTCTATAATAACTCGTCCCTGCTCTTCATCTCCTACCGACCCACCAACTTAACTCTGCACGGGACAGTATATGACAGTTGCAAAAACATGCCAGGTGTCCTGATTTTCTACCTGGGCCTACAGTTTGTCAACATGTTTCTCGGGATCCCAGCCAACATTATGGTGCTGTGGCTCCTCCATAAGAACAAAAAGGACTCCTCCACCTCGGACATCTTCATCCTTCATCTAGCCGTGTTGGACATCTTCTTCTGCCTCATCCCTCCTCTGGAGTTTGCTAACATTGTCTACCTGACCACCAGCAGCACATGGTTTGTGCTGCGTTTTTTTTATGGCATCAAGGACTCATCCCCGCTCTTCCTCTCCTGCATTTGCGTGGACCGCTACATGGCTGTTCTCCACCCGATCACCTTCACCGAACTAAAAGACCGCCGCCACCGAACGGTCCTTGCCGCTGTCATGTGGCTCATCACATTGGCTTACGCCACCGCAAAGTGCGTGGGCACCATTATCAACTTTGAAAAGGTATTCACTGTCATGATATTGGTTGCCTTTGTATTCATGTGCTTTTGCAATGCATCCATCCTCTGGGCACTGCAAAAGGCCGGGCCGGGCCGAGACGATATGCACCCTGTCAAGAAGAGGGCCTTTAATATGGTCCTTATCATTCAAGCCATTATAGTGATAAACTACTTCCCTCCTGTTGCACTGTTCCCTTTTCAGAACTACTTTGATCCCAATGTGTTCACATGTTATATTCATTACATAGCCTTCGGCTTCATGGACATCAGCAGCAGTATCCAGCCTGTGCTTTACCTGTCCAAAGGACAGCTACCTGTAGGGCTCTGTGTTGGCTGCACAGCCAGCCCAGGCTAATGTCCTTTGTGTTGGGTTAAAGGGAAATATATACATTTTCTATGAAACAGTAGATTTTATATATTGTTCTCACTGTGTGAAGTAGTGGAATTAAAGTTGTAATTTTAATACACATCCTTCCGATGTGTTGATCTCTTTAGAAAACTATACTATTGTAATATAATTTGGTGTATTATTTCTTTTTATGAGGATATAGTAAAGCGGTAGTGTGTGGCTGGACCTGGAAAAACAACTATTTAATTGTGTTTTAATTGTGTAAACACTGTAATCATTCTATAAAAACGACTCAATCTGTATTTCAAATGATGACCACTTGAATTACTTAATATAAATGTTGAGCATCATATATTATACAATAAAAAACCATTGACTACTTGAACATCATTCTTAAAACCTTCTAACCGTCTAAAATATTGCTGGAATTTAGTTTGATAGAACAGATAATTTTTTATGACAGTAGTCTCTTTTTGAGCCAAGTAGTCTAAGTTAGACCTACATCAGGAATACAAATTTTAAAGGTGATTCCACACTTGGTACGCATGGTATAGCCATTTATTAGTACCACCACAAACCACAGTTTTAATTCGGGTAGCAATAGCCTTACATTTTACGTGAAAACTCAGTCAATCTTGTTCAATATTTAAATAACAACAGCTTCAGGATTTACAGGGAATAACTATTCATAATTTAGTTTCAGCTAAACCCTAACATAGATGTGCTACAAATTCATCATAATAGACCAGCAAATCACTCACAGATGGTTTACTGTCTACAGGGTAGCCTACATAAAGCAATATACAGCATGTTACTGACACACTCAATACACTCGAGTCTCTTTAGCAATCACAAAGTGAGTACATTAGTCCAGGCAGTAAAATCCAAAGACTGAATAAAATAATATATTCACTATTCAAATGACACTCCTATATTTTACAAATCTTTTGAAAATCAAAACTGGTTTTGGAGAAAGTGAGCAGACGCCTATTTAGCAGCAGTGTCAACATCAATAAATGTTTTACTGGTAAAAATGTTTTATGTCATTTAAAACTGTCAAGGATTGTACATCCTTTTACAAGGAAGTTGTTTATCATTGAATTTGAAAGCAATTTTATTTATGACTTGGAAATATTGTCAACGGTAGCATACAGTGCAGATCACTAATTGCCAGCCTACTGAAAGAACCTCAGTCATTACGAGACAATGGTATTGCAATAAAACACTTGTATCATAATGCACTAAGACTTTTATTTCTTAGTCTTTACTTTCTAAACATTTTCAACAGTTTCAGTCTGCTGATCCTTTTGGGTAGCTGACTGTTCAGTAGTAGGCAATCGGGCAACTTTGGTCCTAATTTCAGTTTCACTGCCACCTCCCATCTTTGTTGCCCCCTGTTCTTTAGCAGCATGCAGTTTGAGGTGCTTTTTTAGGGAATACGGGTCCGTGTATGTTTTGGGGCACTGTTCACAGGGGTAAACTTTTTCTTTTGTGTGAAGCTGCTCATGTCTTTTTAGGTGACCAGATCTGCTGAAACTCTTGCTGCAGTAGGAGCAGATGTAGTGTTTCTCACCAGTGTGAGTTCTCTGGTGCAGCTTGAGGCTGCTGGCCACGCTGAACTTCTTACCGCACACGGAGCAGCTGTATGGCTTCTCGCCCGTGTGCATACGCTTGTGTATTGTGAGGTGGCCTGCTTGGCTAAACGTTTTTTGACACAGATCACAGTGGTAAGGCCTCTCCCCTGTGTGAATTCTGTAATGGGTTTTTAGGTCGCCCAGTCCGTTAAATCTCTTGTCGCACTGGGTGCAACAGTAAGGCTTCTCTCCAGTGTGGATTCTTTCGTGTATGCGCAGGTTACCAGTGTTGCTGAATGTTTTGCCGCATGCATTGCAGCTGTAAGGCTTTTCCCCTGTGTGAGTGCGCAGGTGGACTTTGAGCTGGTTGTGTTCGTTGAAGCACTTTCCACAGAAAGAGCAGCTGTATGGCTTCTCTCCCGTGTGGACCCGTTTGTGTATCCTGAGCTGGCTGGGGTGGGCATATGTTTTACCACAGATGAGGCAGCTGTACGGCCTCTCCCCTGTGTGAATGCGCTTGTGGGCCTTGAGAATGTCAGCCCGTCCAAAGCACTTGCCGCAGAAGTTGCAAGAGTGAGCCTTCTCTCTGCTGTGGGTCTTCATGTGGATGTTGAGAGAAGTCGCCCAGCTGAACGTCTTGTCACACAAAGTGCAGCGCAAAAATTCCTTTGAGTTCTCAGTAAGATCTGCAGAGCGGGATATCATGGCTGGAGAGACTGTGTCTTTCCCCCCTGTGTGTCCTAGGAGGAAACTCCCTCCTACTATATCCACTTTTGGGTCAGAGCGATAGCTCAGCAGAGCCTCCTCACCATTGAACATGCACTGTAGCCTCTCATCTGACATATTATCTACAATTGAACCATTCTCAAACCCTTTTTCTTCCCTAGCTACGTAACTGTCAGGAACAATGGTGACTCTAAACATTCCCACATCGTCTTCATGGTCAAACTCTGAGTCCAGGGGTAACTGATGGGATTCAAAATCCCCACACATGATTGGGCTCGCCTCCACGCTTTCTGTCTTGACAGGCCTTCCAGCTAAGTTAAAGGGAGAGAAGGGCTTGGAGAGGTCGATGGCATCGCTATCACCATTCTCAGGCTCGCTTTTTATAGGTAGTAAGGCAGAAGTGGACATCTTTGTTTGCAATAAAACAGCACACTGATCTGGTGTGCGTGTCTGAAGCGAAATCGAGGTAGACTGTCTACTATCCCGCATTTTGTCTTTATGCCTTCTTCTGGAACTTTTTTTTTCACAGCTCTGCGTCGATGTCTCTATTGGGGTGACACTGGAGACCATCCATTCTGAGGTGTCAGAGCCATTCTCCAGCTCAAGCTGAGTTGAATTATTCATGTTTTCTGTAAAACATATCAAATAATTGTAAGAAATCACATGTTCAAAACAGATACACAATAACCCACTGATCAAAATTGGGCAGAAAACAAATATGTAATTGCTGCCATAACTATTCTGTACATTATTGTTTACTAAGTATGTTGCCAGTGCGAACTATACAAAGTAGTATTTCAACAAGAAATGTATTGGCTTGCTACAAAAAGTCCAAACGGCATTTTCGATTACAAACGTTGCCATGGGAAAACGGATACATCCGGCTGGAAATGTGTACACAAATACATTGGTGGATAACAGAATAAATTCGGAAAATGGTGACGTTAAACTTATTTAACCTGTACACTATTTGACCAAATGCTAAACATTTACTGTTCAACGCATAGAATAAATCAAACTACATTAACGGCTTTACTCCATGTTCTTCTAGTCCAGACTGAGCAGACACGAACCTGTAAATAAAGTACTAGGACTGGCAGCAAGGATACGAGATAGCTCCTAGGAGACATGTCCTGAGCTGTGTTGAATAATATAACGCATTTGCATAACGTTTGCAATTCGCGTTGTTCATTACGCTTACTTACTGATTAGCGTGTACTGAAAGGTTAATAAGGCCAAGATAACGTAACAATCACAAACTACCTTTGTAGCAGTCTGAAGTTGCAGTGTTGCCAGTACTGGGCATACATACTTAACGTACCTTCCATTGTTTCCGTAGTGTCTTGAGGAAATATCATTCGCCTCAGAGCTTCATTTTCAGATTCTATTCTTTGAATGTTGCCAATGCACTCAGACAAGGTTTGGTCCACCGAGTCAAGAATGTCGCTCAACGTCGCTTTAAAAATCTCATTTAAAGATGACTCTAACAATACTTTTAAATCATTTGGCTTCGCCATTATCCACCAGGCGATAATCAATTAATTAAATTTGCACACTAACACTACTAGCCTCAAAAACTAGTCTCAAAAGAAGGTGTGTGTAGAAACCAAGGATGCTGCCGTGTACGGAAGAAACAAAACAGAAATTGTCGCGTTAGAATGACCTCATCAGTAGCTTCTTCGTTAATTTTGGTGTCCACGGTTCATGGTCCTGGGATGTACTGTCTCGTTTGTTTTGGAGAACTAATTGAAATGGCAATTTTGACTGTCTATACAGCATTTTATTCACTGCATACAGGATACTCCAAAAACATAAGTTTACACTACCTAGAAACATGCCAGTAATTCAGCCTAGGTCATTTGGACCCATTCGATTGACATGAATTGATCGAATAATACATTAATCGGTGTTAAGCTTAAAGTAGTTCAAGGAATTAAGTTTCACAACTTTCCTCAACTCTGTGTTTGTATGAGCCTTTAGGCCAGTGGGCGTGTCTTAATGCTCAGGTATCTCTGCCTTTGAGGCATCTTCCAATCACAATGTGTATTTTCTTTTCTTTTGTTATGTTTCGGCCTCTGACTATACACCACTTCTATATGCTTCTTCTGTCTTTCTTGGACATTAGTTGCAGCCGATGTGATACTGGAAAAGTGTCTGCTTGAAGATCTGCTTCTTCTGTGACACCACGGGGTAGGGCTGCCTGTCGGAAGAAGCCGAAGGTTGTGCAATTTGTGTCTTGTCAGAAATAGTTTGTGCTGCAAGCAGTTTATATGGATACCGAGAGTAGGTTTAAATGAATAAAGAAGATACAACGTGACAAACACGGGAATGCTAACTTTGTTAGCATTGGAAGGCGTCAGCCAAGCTGCATACCAGCAGCTGGAGCCTTCTCCTCCACCTCTCGCAATAAGCCTTGCTTTCAGAGGCTGACTGGTCATATGATGCTGTTACAGGAGCCCTGGCTGGGTAAGCTTATACTATAAAGTTCCTACAAAGACTGTTACTATATTTACTATGCTCTCTGTATATTAGTGTTTAATACTGTAGATCTAATAAAAATGTTTACTCCAATTTCAAACTGCTGTGTTGTTTATGTTAATGTACTAATTTTGGCCATCTTTTCCAAGGTTGT
>JAVQJS010053272.1:0-13356 GCA_036024795.1 Galaxias rostratus | reverse complement strand
TTATTATTATTATTATTATTATTAATAATATTATTATCATTATTACTATTGTTATTATCATTTAGTGTTAGATAAAGGAGAAAAAACATTAAGGCAAAACCTTACAGATACAACGTACTCAATTTAAATACAACAAAAAAAGCTTTAATATTAATGAAAAACAAAAGTTGACAAGCATTTGTTGTTAATGATACACTGATTTACAGACTTGAACTCTTATACGGAGTCTTGATACAGCAGGCTTGTTGCGGTGTCACGGTGGCTGTGGTGAAACGTGTAGGAATAGATTTTTATCCCGGACATTAAAGGCATTCTTAGAACCAATTCTCCCATCGGGTAGTACAGAGAAATGATGGCATCGAAGCACAACCATTCCATTTATAAGACGCTGTACTGATTCAGGCAGCCATATATTACAGGGAACCGACTTTGTTTGAACCTGCCGTTCAATTCTCCCTAGTAAATCCTCTACAGGAAAAACAAGCGTGCCTCAAGTGTTAATCTTATCATATGATTGACTCAGAATGTGTGTATTTCACGGAGGCGTGTGGACCAAATGGAGACGGTGCAAGTGGAAAAATAATTCAACAAAACACAAATCAGAGACTTTTCTTTGGGTGTATAGTTCCTGTTATGATTCGAGTAAACATTAGAGCACAGACTTTATACACTCCTCCAAGGAGCACCACACTTGTTACTTGTTTGAAAATAAAGAAAACCAAATTCACAGAACCTGTTTCTCGAACTGGTAATTATATGCCATGTTTAGTCTAGAGTGCAAGTCAGAATGCAAAAAATGCTGTTAAGACCTTTTTTTTCTTCTCACAAAGTGCTTTTCTTTATTTCTGGGATGCGTTGGTCGGAGAGCAAGCCACACAGTGTGTTTGTGTTCAGGACAAGCTAATAATGCTGCAAAGGAAACAAGAGTAGACAACAGAGAGAGAAAAACAAATGAATTCCAGGAAATACAAAAAAAGAAAAACCGTAAGTAGAAAAGGCACTGGCGTTCCCCAGCGTCCGAACGTAACGTAAATGCACAGCACTTAAATAAATGGACAAAGACAATAAAAGCCGGGGCCGTGGATAACGGTAAACAACGCACAGTGCAAAGTGCTCAGTTCCCTGCGCGGCCACTGATTCATGCTCAGGTGAAGGACGCTGCTTTTCGTTCGTGTTGACCTTATAAATTCACCCGCCTGTTCAGCCAATAACAACCAACTGTCTTGTTAAAAGGCGAAGCTCCCTCTGTTCTGACTCTGCCGTTGGCCCGTGACCTTCCGGAGGCTCTGTAAATCACAGCGAATAGGTGTACAGTAAAGATACAGGCCCACGGCGTAAATCTCTGGGCCGACGGTCGCTCATTCTCAAACAGCTTTATGCGCGTTGCATTCACACCTGCTTCGTTTTCCCTTTCTCTTTTTTTAGTTGGGCCGGTTTTATGGCAAGTAGGATTTTGCGGGGAGAAGAAGAAAAAAAGAGTTGGCTTGATTCAAAGGGGCATTGACTCCAAATACCCTGGGATGTCATGGCGATGCCCTTGGCCCCCTTTACTTCCCCAAACCACCGGTTACGGTTTGGGGTCATGCACGAGGGCGTTGTCACATGTTTTGGAAAGGATCATATTGGTAGCCATAGGAACTATGGCATGCTTTGAGCTGGCATATTTAGGCACAGGGGCTGGCTACATAGACAGCAGATTTAAGAAGTCATGAAAGAGCAAAGCGTCTCAGTGCGCCGTCATTCCAGAGATGGATTGGATTGCACCACACTGAAACTGCAAGGTGTCTTTCGTTGATTATGATAAGGAGAGGCGAAACGTGAATCATAAACTTACCCATAGTTAAAAACACATGGTGTCTATCTTTCAGCTGGGTGTATACATAGCATAAAAACAAAAGCTTTTCCCCCAAATTTCCCCCATCCTGAAAATGGGGACATTTAGAAACATTGGTATTTCTCTTGTTGTTAACGCCACTATAGGCAACTTTTTTGTATTTATGCTTTTTGCTCCTTGTAATGTCAATGGGGAAATTAAAAAAATTGCCATTCAGATCAATCCTCTTGAAGTCTTAACATCCGATATGAGAAGTAGTCTGTCGCCAGGTGTGATCCGCAAAACTGTGACGATTTACGTAATTTACGCACAAGGAAGTCACTAAATCAGGAAGAGATACCCTTAGTTGGAGTATAGTTATTGATCATGCTAGCACTATGGAGTGACCACAAGCATTCTGCATGCCTTCTTTGTTAGGAGTAGGGCAAATGATTACAGTAAGAAAACTAAAGAGGCAACCTCTCATAACAAACGACCTACAGCTGCTGATGTTTTATATAGTATGTGGTGCATTGTATAATCCCTATAATACAGTTGACATGGTTGGTCTGTCCGAGAATTGGCCAAATGTTTGGTGGATGAAATAATAAAATGCGTTTAAGACAGACAAACACAATCTTAAAAAAAATGTCACGGTACAAATGTCAGTCTAATTGGACTGCTTGTGGCTTGTCAGCTGTGTGCAACAACTTTGTTTTTTAATCGAGTCAAGTGTTTGAGAAAAAAAAATCAATCACTTTGCACTGGTTTTGTGGTGTCTGTTGTGTGTGTCTGTTATGTGTGGACATTCTTTGGGCGGCACGCAGAAGGAATGCATGGCAATGGGAACAGACCAACCTTTCCCAGATCTCTGGCTGCTGCAGCGGAGACGGTGTAGCTCATCCGGGTTTGACGCTACAACCTTTTAACCATGATTGATTTGAACTGTGTGGGAAACCACAGAGCAGGATATGGGCATTGACGACGCGGAGGGAGTTGCAATCGACATGAATCCAATTAAGCCTTGAATTAACAAAAAAGGGAAAAAAATTATAACATAGCATGAGAAAATCTCTTTCCAATGTCATTGTCAGGCCTGAATGGATGGTAACGGATATAGCTGCAAAGTAATAATGTACGCAATCCGTAAAGAGCACACTTTACCCTTCTTTCACGTTTGAACTCTACATTTGCCAAAGTATCCCCTTTCCAAAACATAATTTGTCAACTGTCTGCTCTGACCTATATTTGCAGTTCTTTGAACTGTTGCAACTTTCCGGTAAAAAATGAATGGCTTTTACATGAGGAAATGATATTGGGTGTCAGAGGTCACATGTGGGGTCACCTGCTTGTGGGGTCAAAGGTCAAGAAGTTGAAAGAGAGATGACATGGGTCATGGTAAATTGGCAGGTTACGTGACGGCCTGTAGCTAACACAGGAGGATGTACAGCCGAGTTTAACACGAGAAAAGGAGAGGTAAACGGAAGAGAGTGAACGAGAGAGAGAGAGAGAGAGAGAGAGAGAGAGAGAGAGAGAGAGGCACTTCACATCGGGTTAGACACACACACAGACAGCCATTATTGTCACACACACACCACCACTGGACCCGGGGTAGAGACACACACACACACACACACACACACACACACACACACACACACACACACACAGAGTCATGTGTTATGTCACACACACAGAAACAACGGACCCGGGGTTGACACACACAGACGGCCACACACACGCGCATGCACACACACAGCCACTCATGTCACACACACCGTTCCAGAAACCTCAAGGGCTCTCATAACAAGTAGTTTCGATGACAACGCTCCCTAAAAGACCACAGCCTCGACCACACAGATTTAAAGATGGCTAATGATTTACAGTGACTCCCTTTGCAGGCCTGGACTACTCCCAGATGTCTAAACATTTGGACATAGTTAGTTGTTGCATCTATATGAATTACAGAGCCCCCTCATAACTTTAAAACAAGCTCATGCAACGCATTCAGTTCTGTATCATCCCCTTCCCACTCATTCCCATTCTCCAGGGTGACATCACACAACCCTCCTGACAAGGCGCTAATGGAGGTCAACGCCGAACCCATTCACAGATTCCAGCCCTCCACTGCTGATTGGACTATGATGACCAATCGAGGGACTTCACAGCGGTGGCGGTGGTGGCGGAGTGCCGGCTGTACGACACCGACCAAGACCGCTATGCGTGATCGACAAGGTGAGAACAGAGCAGAAAGAGTGAGTCAACCCTCGGCCTTGATGGCCGTCTTGTCAGCCAAGCCACAGCTGGAGGGACCACCAAGACCTGGAATAGAGGCAAGGAATAGTTGGGACTTGGTTATGGATCGTACCGGCACGCAAGAACCGGACCGTTCAACTGTGGAGCGGAGACTAGACCCTATTAAAACATCGACTGCGACACCCATGCGAGAACGGGAGCCAGCAGCATATACAGCCTCTTTGTCGTGAACCAGACCAGCGATTGTTATTAGCGGAAATATGCCACGTTGACAATACTGCTGACTAATTGGATTGATCCACTCCACAGGCAGATTGTCAAAGAATTTCAAGGCGTTTCAATACAGCCGCTGCTCGTAAACGGTTTTGGGCCACCTTTGATCGTGCGTTAATGGGGAGAACCACTTGGCGACCATTCCGGCTGAATGTGAAAGCTGTAAGAGAAGCACGGAAACCTGCTTTGAGGCCCCCTTTCTAGTTGTCATGGCGCTGATCTTTTTTTACGGGCGGAGAATGTTGTACTAAATTAAACAAGTAGACATTTGACAATTAGCTTGTATTGGAAAGGTGTTTAAATCAAACTCGGAATAACTCGGGACACAATGTCATTTCGAAATCCTCCCGAAAGGCAGTTGTCATTCTGTTCTTGATACCGTGGGGAAAAATATTCCTTCAGTCAAGGATTTTAAAAGAAGGTGACAAGAACAGAAAGAGAGACGTGAAGCTGTTTGAGATGGGCAAGTGCAGAAGGAACGTTGGGAGGAAAACTTCTCATTCCTCTTTGTCATTGAGAACCGCACGACAGGCAACACCTGCAAGACTTCCACAGTCGATTTCTGTCCCTATGGATGACTTCATCTTTGGCCGGTCTAAAGGGAATTCTTTTTTTTTTGCACACGAGCTGGCCACAATCCCTTATCTGTGCCTTTCAATTATGTGTTGTTGAGAGACGGGATTTCAGTGACAGCGGAGGGATGCTAAGCAGATGCTGTCTTCACCCTGGCCCTGGGGCCCGTGAAATATTGGCTCAGACGAATACTTCAAACTGTTGTTTTAAGAAAATCTTTTCCATTTTGAACGTAATCAAGAATGCATTTAGTACACGTTTCAGTGCCTCGGACTGGCACACCAGCACCACCGTCAAATTGTTTATGAGCGTATTGTGATATTGTCACAGGTGTGTTGCCATGTGCAGCAATCAAATGCATAGCATAAATCATGTGATGTTCACAGTCAATTAATATCTCCATCGTGACCAACGGCTGTTGGGATTTTTGCATTTATCTGCAAAGAGAACACACTTTTTGCAGCCTTCGTTTCTCAGTGGAGCGATGCCACCTGTTTGGTTGTAAAAAAAAATACTGCCTGTCTCGCCTCGCTGTCTACCGGGACTCCCAACCCGTTCAACCTGCTCTCCCCCCTCTTTCCCTTTTCCCTATTCCCTTCTGACTTTCTCTTCTCCGTCCCTGCCTAACCAGCAACCATCTGCTCTTGACAGCCTGTCTGGAATAGCCCGACTGTTGAGCGTGCACCACCCAAAACCAGCAGTTGGCCGGTTGTCAAAGCATCTCTCTCTCTCTCTCTCTCTCTCTCTCTCTCTCTCTCTCTCTCTCTCTCTCTCTCTCTCATTTATTTCCTGTAAGGGGGGCGGGGGGGGTGGCGGTTCCCAGAGAACGGCACGTGTGGTTAACCAGCGGAGAGCATGCCTTGTTTAGAGAAGGATGGACTGAGGAGTGGAACAGGGAGAGAGAAAAGGAGACATCATCGTTGTCGTCGTCGGCGGCGACATCTCTCCACAACCACATTCCCCCACAGGGAATCAAAAGACCTGCAACCAAACATTTGATTTGATGGTAAGGGAACGCGAACAAGGGTTTTTGGGGCAGCAGATGTGCTTTTCATTGAGACTCGAAAACGTCCCACAGCTTATGGGGTGCATCACTTCAAAAAGCGTCTTATCTCCGGCCGCATGTGCTACAAATCCCCTTTATTGCACTCTGCCTTCCCAGCTCGGGCCTCAAAGGGAGAGTGGGGGGGGGGGGGTTATTGGCAGGGTCAACTGACAAATTAACAGCAGCATAAACCGGCATAAACCGGCTCCTTGGTGCTACTTCAAAGACGACTGGGCTTCCCTGTCACAGGCTCTTCATGTTGCTGGAATGCACAGAATGCGCGCAGGGAAATCGGACACAGAGCCAAATCAATACGGTCATATTGGGATGGGTTCATGAGTGACCTGACCCCAATCCCCCGACCCAATCCCCTGCTGGGGCTATTCGATTGGAGGTTTTCCTCTTGCAGATGCTAAACATTATGAAGATACAACGGTATCTTGGAATAGACGTGACTCAGTTACAAAAGTCATTTCACAAATAATAATCATTCAAACTTTTAATATGGCGCTCTAAAACCGTTGGCTTGTTATTTTTTGTGTGTGACCCCAAAAATGAATTTTTAATGTGATCCATTTTACATTACTTGAACGCTTCCTCTCAACAATCCCACCCACACTAAAGAGAAAGAATTAAGTTATGACAAATGATAACAAATGAACTTTAGTCATATTTGATGACAGGTGTTCTAGCTCCCACATAGAAAAGCGCCAGGTGGAGGCTGGCTCCCTATCTCTCCCTCGTAAGGCTTTTTAATCAAGGGCCGACGAGTGCGGTTGGCAGGGCCTGCGTCGACACACTCCTTATTGAGGGCTCTCCATCTGGTCGCGCTCAGCGCTGAAAGCAGCAGGTGACACTTCCAAGTGCCGGGGGTCCCGGAGATCAAGCAGCTTGGCGGGGTTCAACCGCCAACCTTTGTGCGGCGCTCACGAGACACACACGCTCAATTTTCCTGTTCCTAGTGTGGCAAGGGCTGTCTTTCTACCCAAGGGTGAGTTTCAGACTTTCACTCCGATACACTCGGCAGAACGTGGAGAGGAAGGGGTGGATTCAGGACATCCAGGGAAGGTCTCACCTCCAGCGACACATGCCGAGGCAGGTTAGACAGCAGGCGAGGCAGTGCACGGTCTCCTACGGAGAAGAGAGGAAGAGGACCCAGGCTTGTGTTGTCAGTATCGCTGGTGCAGCCGCACATAGACATTTCCTCTCTTGGTGTTCGGCAGCACGGCGAGTGGAAAGAAAAACATCAGCCGTTCAATGCAATTCTGTTTTCTTTGCCAGTTCAGGCAAAAATGCATGTGACGCATTTTAAAATCACAAACATAAAAAACAATAAAAAAAAAAACGACCGACATATTCCTTTGAAAAGAGATCCCATTGTGATTGTTTAGGGACAATCACTGATATTTTGGATTCGCATTGATAGGTATACAAGCTTGATAGATGACTCACGCAAAACAGCCTTCCTTTGTCAACACTGTCTAGGAACCCATAGGATCCTAAGCAAGGTTCAAGGTTCAAGGTTTTTTATTGTCATATGCATAACGTTTACATCAATACAATATACAAAATACTTCAGCAACGCCTCACGCTGGGCCCACGAGAGAGAGCAACCAGGTGACGGGTGACATGAGGTTCTGAATGTCATAAGTGTCATAAGACCTCAAACACTGGGCGGTGTATCGAACAGGGTTGGCAGCGATCACGGCGACGTCACGGTTCCGGTAGGCCGAGGAGCGGGCTTGCCACCACCGCGAGCGAGGCGCTCGTCAACCCACAGACGGGACTTTGACGGAATGAGATAATAAACATGCTAAACTAAGCTCTTAGCAACGCTGAAAGGACAACGCGATGGAGAATTGAGAGATAAAATATCAATCAAATTATAAATCTTCTTGCTCTCTCTCCATTCACGGTTTTATTTCCAAATTTTTTCATCGATCCATTACAGATGTTCAAACACGGTTGTCTTGGTAACTCTGTTGACACAATTAGACCGATGGCTTTTAACGACCAGGTTTGGAAAAGTGTGTGCTCTCTCGCACAAAAAAAAAAAAGAGGCTGTCTGTTATTGTGCTGGTTCCAGCTGGACTCTCACCTATTTTCAGAACCCCACGCGGTGCTTGTCTACTTAAGCCTGACTATGCACAACTTGGTATAACATTTTTGTGTGTGGTATTCCAGAGCATAAGCCTGTGTCAATGAGTCTTTGTTTAATTGGTTGGCAAGCCTTGCATTGTACCAAGGATGTGCTTTAAGGACCAGCGGCCCCTGGAAAGTCCAGTGGGAGACCCCAGGGTACAAAAGGTTGAAGTCTTTCACTTTCAACATTACCATGAGATTCACTCTACTCTGACCTCCACCTAGGTTGCCCACGAAAGGCGTTCCTGGTTTCGTCAGGATTTCCACCAAAACAACACATATATTGAATTGAATTTGTCACCTGTGGGGTCAAGTCCAGGTATCTGAGCATAGCTGCTTTGGATCAGGGGCTACGGAGAGCTGAACCTGGCTAGCAGAAGGGTTAATAGACTCAGTCTGGAGCGCCTTCTGAGTGGGTTTCCCTGTTCTGGCCTCGACCTTTGCTGCTGCTCCGTCTCTCCCTGCCTGCTTGCCAACCTGATCTCAGCTTTTCCAGACCACTAATTAAGACAAGGGCCCCTTTGCCCGTTTGTGAAAAAGAGCCACTTTCACATGGGAAGCGGTGCGTTTGTTTCCAACCCCCTCTGTGCCCAACTGCCAGTTAGCTGTCTTTTGAGTCGGGTCACATACTGGGAAAATCACCAGCAAACAGTGAGCTATAAGGTCGTCGCCTCAGGTCACTTTGACTGGGAAAAAAGTATGCGCTCCTCTCATGTGAACGCAGCGCTGCCAACAAAACAAACATCCAGCTCACACATTTTGGACAACGTCCTGAAATTCAATATAGTTAATATTCCTACAATCAACGCTGACAAAAGGAAAACTCTAAATATGTTGTGGGGATACGGTTTAGACAACTTTTAGAAATCCTAATATATAAAACATGGGCTTTTGACATACATACACGTATACGTTCTTAAAACCTTGGCTATTATAGCAATGATTCATTCACATAACCACAATGAGCCAGAGGGGATTGTATCGTGCTGACTTTGTAAATGACTTCCGACAATCACCAGTAGGCCTGTATGATTCACATGGCTTCTTTTCATGGTTGCATCCTTGTCATATTCCACGTTTTTGTTCGCGTAATATTACCTCAATCTGTGGGTATTAATGACAATGCAATTAACAGAACAACGGAACAGTAAACATTATATAAATAAAAAACAGCTCATTGGCAGCACAAATGTCAATCTCTTTTGTTAAAACTAGGATCGTAATTTAAGGCCTGTGTACATTTTTACAACCTCCTCGTAAATTATATTTAGATTCAAAATGACTATAGAGTGATGGCACAGTCAGTGATTAACATTCGAGAGCATACCTGTAGAAACAGACCTTCAGTCATCATTATTGTTCCGCTTATATAGCTACAAGACGGCCAAGTCGCCCAAAAAAAAATCATATTTTAAGCATTTGTGAATTGAATGGGCCGTTACAAAGATTTTTAGTTTATCAGTGTATCTTTAATTTGTTAGGCTCTAATGTATAAAGCCATGGTTGGCTAGCAGGGTCAGTGAATGAGCCCCGGACCCCCCCGACAGACCACAACTTTGGGCCCTGCCATTGTGTTGCCTTTTCACTGTGAAAAAGTTAACTTAATGATTGCCAGAGGAAAAGTAAATGGTTCAATTTAACAAGCAGTGCACATAGAGAGAGCCTGTGTGCTTTTTTTTACAGAGGATTCTAGTAGGATGTAGAATGTACAGGCTGCAGACTGGTTGAGGACGATTCGAAGTAAAACGTAGAGCGAGAGTCATAAATAGAACGAGAGAACGAGTGAGGGAGTTTAAGAGACTGAAAGAATGACAAAAAAAAAGATGGTGAAAAAAGGCGTCCGGAAAAAGCTGTTTTACACGATCGAAACGCTTCACATTGGGAATTCGAGTTGGAAGAGGAGGACAGCGTGTTGAGGATGACCCCGCTGTGCTGTCTGGGGTCTCCGTGTCGGAACAGGACGTGCTGTTCTCTGCTGACTCCGCGGGCCGCAAACACGACCGCTGTGAACTCTGCACCATCCCACCTTGGTTACCACAGGAACAACACAAAGCACCTATAAAGAGCCTCCCTGCACAGTTGGAACGTTGTCGTTGGGCAGATTAGACAACTGAGGTTTAGAGAGGTTGCAGTGTGCATGAGGCTTGATCTGATTGGTGTAACATTGTCACATTTGAGCTGTTGAGGTTGTATGGGCTATGTTGTCCTGGAAACTACACTCATTATACTGTGTTTTAAATACATTCACCACAGTCATAAAGTAAACTAGATCTTTCTATAAAACTTGTATTTGTAATATTTTTTTGGAGCACTTACAAAACCACCACCATTTGGCAACTAGTAGCTGCTTCTGTAGCTGAAGAGAGACCTGTTTTCCGTGCCCCACGCACCCCACCACCAACACCACCACCACAATTTAATCATTATCAGTCAACCTGGCTTTCGCTGGCAAGAAAGCGGACGTCTAAGAGGCCAGATCTTTTGTCCTTGATAAAATCAGTTACAATGTAAGGAGGATTCTCAATTTTAAAAGCGTCGCATGGCTGCGAGTTGGGTCATTTCCAACTCGATAGAACCAGAAGATGGCGATAGATCCTTATTACAGTGTCGGGAAAGGCTGGACTGAGAAGTCCATGGAAATACTCTCACAACACATTCGTTCTTGGAAGATTTATTATAACCGCACAAAGCATTTGACTTTAATGGAGACTGAAGTTATTTCGGGCGTTGTTTCCTCAACAAACTCAGCTCCTGTATACAGTGTATAGTATCTGTACCAATGCAACCAAGCAGTTATCAGAAAAATAAATCTCAGTGTTTCAATCAATCCGCACTCAGTTTCAATCAATCCGCTCCCTTACTCCAAGTATAAAGCTTCTCTTTATTCCAAACCCTCAGCAAAGACAAATCACTTTATAGTGGTGCTGTTGTTTACACAGGCAGTCTAGGAATAGCATGTGGGGCCACACAACATTGGTTTAGTCGCCCTTAGTGTATAATCGAAAAGGCACTCTATGGTCAAAAGATTTATGCATCTCTGCCTGACTGACAGATTCCACAGAGGGCTTTATGGGCTGAAACAATAACAGGTTAACGAAGGAGCAAGTGTGTGTGTGTATGTGTGTGTGAGTGTGTGAGAGAGTGCGTGAGTGTGCGTAAAAGTGTGAAATTAGTATGAGGATAAAGAGAGTGAGAGCAGGAGAGTCGGGGACAGGAGGAGAAAGAAAGAGAGAAGAGAGGCTCTGTCCACAAGACTGTTCTGGTCTGCGTCCATGGCTTAGTGTGAACAGACAAAACGCGTCAGTCTTTTCTGTGCGTGTAACAACAAGCCCATTGAGGTTGTCCACCCTGTCCCTGCAGCAGTGTTTACAGAAGACATGATCCGTCCTGAATACGAGCATGGTCACAACGCTACACGGGGATCAATTCGCTTTCATTGCGCACGTTCAACTGTCCAAACACTATTGAGCTCAACGTATTGTGGGACGAAACAGTACAACTAACCCCGATTACCCGGGAATTACTGCCATGAAAGGCAGAGTAAACCCAAGAGGGGGTTCCAGCCCGTAACCACCCGTCCAGCCAGCACTGCATCCAGAAAATGAGCTGTCCGCGCATCTCTGCCTGCAGATGTAGACAATATTAACAAGGCCATTCCTTCATCGAGACACGAGGTTACACTCCAGACAGGTTTCAGTCAGCGTGTTGCGTAGTTCGACTCTTTTGAACGAGTCGATTAGTTCAAGTTTGTTCATGTAAACTGAGTTTTCTCCTCAAATATATATATTTTTTTACCACTTCCTGTATGTCCGCAGGCAAAGAGATACAGCCAGCTGATTTGCCGTATGAAGTTGTGGACGTTCGGGCAGACTGAGAGACGGCCCTTGTTTTATATACTGTTTCTAGATGTTTCCATGGACATACACAAGGAACGTCCGGCAGCATGCGGGACGGACCTATTTTGTGTTGGATGTGGTCGCCTGGAGGACACTGGTGGACTCTCACTCCCTGCCCCCCCCCCCCCTCTGTGTGCTGTGTGTATGCGTCTCTAACCCCGTGTCCCGTGGCTGTGTGTGTCTCTAACCCGGGTCAGGTGGTGGTGTGTGTGTGAGTGTGACATTAATGGCTCTGTGTGTATGCGTGTGTGTGTCTCTAACCTGGTGTCTAGTGTTTGTGTCTCACCGCAGGGGGGTGGCATGTTGGGTCAGAGGACCTCTCTCTCTCTCATGCCCAAGAGTGGGGAGGGAGTTAATTAATAGACGTGGTTTCAGTCACAGCTTTCTCTATAGAATCAGCATGAAGACATTGATTGGTCTTGGTTCATTGGTGAACAGAGTAAATTAGGCGTCCGTAATGGAGTGCGGGTGGGAAAAAAACACTCAGGGTGGCCATGTCAATTAGATGCAGTCATTACCATGAATATGTATGATGAATTGGTATGTTGAAGGAAGAGGGTAGTTGGTGTAGTTTATGTGGATCCTTTAAAAATATAAATATCAACTTAATCAACTGGGTAACCTTTTCAAAGTGCGCCTAATTCTGCCTAATGCGAGTCACATACATCAGAATATGAGCCCCCCCAGTGACAACTGGCCTTGTTCTCTCACTGCTTGTTTCAACCATACAGTTGAAGAAAACTGTTTATTATCGCATAGAAATGTCTTTTTCACTCCCGTTGTGTGCAGCAACAGTGCCCTCTATTGCTTGGTACGATAAACCTACCATCAAGACCAATGGCTGGAGATATCACCGTTTAGAAAATCCTATTCAATAGCTAATCAGCAGAGACAGAGAGAGTGCTAAAGGACTCTAGGAGGCTGACATAAAGCCATCCAATCAGAACTAAGTAACTAGACCCAAGGTATGACACCATCCTCTGTCTGAGAACATTGCCTCCTCATACTTTGTCCTAATCTTTAGTCCTGAAAACGTAATCTTGGACTCATACACGATAAACTTATGACCTGTTGAAAGGGGCGACAAATATTGAGCAAGTATTTCTGGATCCGTACCTTCATCTGGAAATCATCACAACATTATAAAAATATGTAAACAACAATCGATGGCACGTTAAAGCTCCATAGGTTAAGAGGGTATTTTAAAAGCCACGCCCCTTCCACGCCTCTAGTGAAAGTCAATCACACTTGAGAACGGCACGCAGAGTGAGGACGAACGGCTGGGGGGCAGGATAACAGCCAGATGTGTATCTGGAGGGGGGGGGGGGGGGGGCGTGGACAGAGGGCAAGTTAAACGT
>JAVQJS010053267.1:10000-15194 GCA_036024795.1 Galaxias rostratus | reverse complement strand
TCCTCTCCTCTCCTCTCCTCTCCTCTCCTCTCCTCTCCTCTCCCCTCCTGGTCAGTGACCTGGGTCTGCTAGGGTCTGAGCTCCAGGAATAGTCCTCTCACGTGACTCCTCTCTGGGATCTGTTCCCCCAGGCAGGAAGCTGTTATATGGTTACAGTTATTTATGTTGTCTGTCTGGGGATAGTTTTTACTGTGCTCCGGAGGATCAATAATTGTCATAAAAGCCTGCGTCACCCCATGCCCTCTGTGAGCGGAACGGTGAGCTGGTGTGTGTAGGTTAGAAGGGCATGTGTGTGTATGTGTGTGTGTACGTGTGCGTGTGTGTACGTGTGCGTGTGTGTGTGTGTGTGTGTGAGTGTGTGTGTGTATTTGTGTGTGTGGGTGTGTGTGTGTGTGTGTGCATTTGTGTGCGTGTATGTGTGACTGTAGGTCAGTGAGGAGAGCTGTGTAGTGTCTGTTGTACATCTGATGATAAGGGAGCGTTTGAGGGTAATGTGTGTGTTTGTGTTAGAAAGGACGACGGTGTTTCTTAGAAGGTCGTCGCCATGTGTTTAAGAAGGGTAGGACGATGTGTTTCTCTACAGTGTGGGGTGGCGGTGTGTGTGTCGCCCACTGCTCTGCGTCGTAGCCCTGAGCCCCAGTCGGCTCCCAAACGTTCCCCTGCCTCCATTCCGCTTTGTGCCGCCTCCATCCCCCTTTGCGTGTCTTCATGTGTCCCAGCAGCAGCAGCCTCTGCTCGGCCTGTCTGCCGTGTGTAGGGGCGTCGTGGGCTGCCTGTCTGGGTCTCAGCGTGGCCCTGGACCTGGAGCCCGCCCCGGGGGCTGCTGGAGCTGGCGGTCCCCTGGCCTCGGCGCAGGGAGCGGAAGCCGGCTCACAGCTAATTGGTTCCCGTGTTGGCGGCACCTGGAGACAGTGTCAGAGTCAGCACTTTCTCCGTCTTCTCCTCCTCCTCCTCCTCCCTCCTTCTTCCCATTCTCCTTTCTCTCTCTGTCTCTCTTTCTGCGTCTCCCCTCCCCTCCCCGCCTGCCTGCCAACCACAGATGCTGCGAGTTTGACACCCCTTCAGCGGCGCACGCCTGAGCTAATATGTACATTACTGGCTGTTGCGTGCTGACAGGGAAATGGGGGGCTGCCGCCCCTGCCACTTTGTGAAGGTACATCTGAGCATTCGTCGGCTCCCCCAATTCGAGAGGAGTGTATATTCCCAAAATGGAAAGAAAATACGAGTTTCAGTGAACAGAGGGGGCTGAGTGGCATGCCAGCCTCCATTTTAAGTGAACGTCTCTGGTGTCTCTCCATCATTCCCTCCCCGTCCCTCAGCCCCCCTCAGGCACACTCTGTCTGGGGGGTGTGAAGGTCGTCATGCAGCGGAGTCCTTGTTGTTTGCCCGCCGCTCAGAATGATGGCGGACGGCTCCCAATAATAGGGGCGACACTCCCTGGTCCAGATAATCATAGCCTCTGTGCATGTTGATGTGCGCCGAGCGCCGCCTGTGTGTATGTGTGTTTCTGTGTGTGTGTGTGGCTGTGCGTGTGTGTGTGTGTGTGTGTGTGTGTTTGTGTGTGTGTGTGTGTGTGTGTGTGTGTGTGTGTGTGCGTGCGTGCGTGTGTATGAGTGGGTGTAGTGTAGCCCGCTGGGTTGCAGTGGGTCAAAACCGGCCCTGTCTACTGTTCTGGTCGTTCTGTGCGCCTGTTGTTTGGCCAGCTGGCAGTGGCTGTGTGGTTAGGCTTGGCAGGAGACTTCTGATACGAGCACTTGGAGTCTGAATATCTCTTTTGCAAACTCACACTCTGCCCTTAATAAGCCCTTCTGGGCTGAGAGACACAATAACATTGCAAGTCCTGTGAGGAATTATTTTCTGTAATACATAACACTAATAGTGTTGGTTTTGACGCAGGTAGTATCAATTGGTAGGAGTATTAATATGGGTATATGTAGAACACTGAGAGGCATGTGAGGGAGCTGGGTTCCTGTGTCTGTTGTTCAATATAGGTACTCAGTCTCCACTGAGTGACTGCTGTACAATGAGGAGTGACAAAGATGGTTGTCTTGGTGTTTTACCCTCTGTCCCCTCCCCCTCACCACCAGTCGCCTCGCATGACAGCTCGACTCCCCTCGCCCCCCTCCGACCACCCCCTTACCCCCAACCCCCTTCCCGTCCCTTTGGTCCTGCTCCACCTCCGTGGCTCCACCGCTGACCCCCTCTGTCAGCCTGCCAGCCTGGGCTAGGTCCCCGCGCTGGCCCCCAGCACATTAAACATTCATGGGCCTGGGAGGAAAGGCGAGTGCTAGGCTCCAGGCGAGGCCTGGGTCTAACCTGGTGGGGGGAAGGGAGGGCTGAGACTTTGACACCCTCTTATCTCATCCGCCGGCCTGCTGGTTCTCTCACCTCCCTCTCTGCGGAGGACGCAGTGATACATGAAAAGTGACAAAGTAAGAAATGTCACCTGTTACCGTGACACAGAAAGTGATTAGTCTCTGCTACTTTTGCTCCACACACACAAGGGCGTGAGGCATGATTTCCTGGAACTGGTTCTGTGTGATTGTGTGTGTGTGTGTGTGCGTATGTGTCTGTCCGCATATATGTGTGTGTGCATGTGTGTGTGTGTGTGTGTGTGTGTGTGTGTGTGTGTGTGTGTGTGCGTGTGTGTCTGTGTGTCTGTGTGCGTGCGTGTGTGCATGATATAAGAGCGCTGCCGCAGCTCACAGCTTCGAGAGGAAGTGGTGGGAGATACTATATGACACTCTTTGTCTATTTGTGTGTGTGTGTGTGTGTTTGTGTGTGCCCACACAGGCCTTCATTTGTAGGTTTACAGCTAATATGTGTGTACTTTTTCCTGTACCACCAAATATGGAGGAATCAAGAAAAAACCCTGCATTTTTCTGGCCTAAGTGGTAATAAAATTAGATAATCCCCCTTCCAGTCCATAAGAAAGCGGTCAGGACAAACAGAGTGACCCCCACACACACACACACACGGCGTGAAAGCAGGGGAAAGCGATCTGGGGAGATCATCTCCTCATTGGTGGGGGCTTTGCTGCCGGCAGCGTGTAGAGGCCTGCCCCGGAGCCCTGCTGCCCTGCGGCCCGCGTGTGTCCGAGTGCAGCAGCAAACACATGTCTCGGCCTGTTAGGAGCGCGCTCTACGTGTATTTATAGAGCGCAAAATGAGCCCTGCCTGGCTATCAGCCGTGTGAGAGAGGGAGCTAGCCATGATCTTAAGTGGGCCTCGTGTTTGCATGTGTACATACATGTTTGCGTTTGTTTGTCTGAGAGAGTGTGTGTGTGTGTGTTTCCTGATTTATGATTATGTGACCACGGGGCCTAGTGGGTTTTTGGGCTGTCCTGGTGCTGCTGGCTGGCTGTCTGGCTGGAGTGCCGGTCCCTCAGAGGGTCTGCTGGCAGGGCTGCCTCCCTGCTGCTGCCAATGGCCAGCGCCGCAGCCCCCAGGCCCTGTGCTTAGCTGTGTTAGCCTGCTGCCACTCTGTGTCTCCACGAGCCCACCCTCTCCCGCATGCTCACATCCAGCATTCCCCAGCAAAGGCATTTGCCCATGCGATGTGTTCCAGGATAATAGGCACAATTGACTTAAATTGAAATAGGGGGAATTAGGGAGAGAGGGTTTCTGTCGGTGGCCATTAGAGCTTCATCTGGATTGACAGCGTCGGTGCAGAGAGGATTGCTCCTATTACTTCCCCCGTTTTATTATCTTATCGTCTCTGATCTGCATTCTGTTGCCCACCCCCCATCCCCCAAGCAAATCACAGGAGAACACTAACTGAAATAATCACACCTCGGAGCACCAGAAAAGGGGGATGAATAAATAAGCTCAACTAAATAAATGATCAGTGATTGTTTGGCTCTAAGTGCTGTTACTGTAGCGGCGCTTCCTGATTTAGTCGAAGCCTTCAGCCATCCCTCAACGGAGCTCTGGCCCTAGCGGAAGAGAATCGGCTAAAAAGCCCCATTCCTCTTCATACCTTCAATATTCAATGAGAGCGCTAATTGCACGGCGCTGAGAGAAAGTGAAAAGGAAGGAGGGAGTGAGGAGAAGGTGGGGGGTGAGTGGGGAGGGAGGGAGGGGGGGATCCACTGGCTAATGGTCCGTAGGGCGAAAATAAAGGAGAGGAGGAACGAGAAAAAGGGGGGGATTTCAAAAGTTTCAAAACGTATCCTCCGGAGGTTCCTTCCTCCGTGTCTTTATTTCCACCTGCGTGCCTCTTAGCTCTCATGCTAATGCTCATTAGCCAGTCTGTGTGATATCCGCCTGTACCCTTAGCGACCGTCACCGCGAGCGCTCTGGTGACGCGCTGGCTTCCAGTGGCTACACACCGTCGCCGTAAGCCAGGCTTTCTCCTCCGCCCCTTTTTTTCCCTGGTTCACCTTCCAAAGTTTGTCGGAAGCGTATCTTAGAAGGGATTCGCTTAAAGTGTGCCCATTTTTGCAGAGAGGAATTGGAGGTGCATAATACGCCTTAAAAAGTATTTTGTTTACAGAAGGTGCCGACACAGCACGTTATCACCCCCAACACCCGTCTTTCCTTGTTCACCCCGTTCCATCTCTGTGCTCTGGGACCCGGGCCCCTAATACACTACGGCCCTCATTTCCAGTGTACCTGATGGCTCTTTCTAAAATGCTATGGGGTCACGTCTTTAGTGTTGGGAGTGATTCACAATAAAGTGGAGGGCTGCGGAGACGAGAGAGGTAGTCTATAACTCTGTGTTTGTAGATGTGAGGTCGGAGTGTTCTATGTAAGCTCTCGCCCGGTCTCGTCCCCCGTCTCTCCACTGGACTTTGTTTATTCAGGTGTTATGTGTCAGTAGGAAATAGCCTGATACTCAATGTGTGTGTGTGTGTGTGTGTGTGTGTGTGTGTGTGTGTGTGTGTGTGTGCGTGTGTGTTTCGGTGCACTGCACGTGGCAGTGTGTGTGTGTGTGTGTGACTGTGTGTGCACGTTTGCGTTAGGGGTTTTGTGTGCTCTCCCCAGCTCCGGTTTTGTCTTTGGGGATCATTTACAACTTGCCACATTTTTATAACAGCCCATTTGGTGCTATTTCTATTGATCTCCCAGCCTGCCATGCCCCTGCGCTCTAAACACAGGCTTTTCCTGAAGTGCGCCTGTCCGCCCTCCCCACTGATCCCTCCCTCCACCTCGGCTGTCTTTCACCGCTCGTTTGTTGCTCTCCTTCGAGTTTG
>JAVQJS010053267.1:0-5000 GCA_036024795.1 Galaxias rostratus | reverse complement strand
TGTGTCAGAGGCAAAGAGAGAGGGGGAGGGAGACGGAACGTGGCGAGAGAGGGGTGCATCCCTGTGAGAGTTCACAAAGGGGAGAGAGGGAGAGAGAGAGGGGAGGGGAGGGTAATAGATAACAGTAGGTAGCAAAGCCTTGTTCGTGCACATGTGCGTGTGTGTGTTTTAGTGTGTGTCTGTCTATGTGTGTGTGTGTGTGTGTGTGTGTGTGTGTGTCTGTTTGTGTGTGTATGTGTGTGTGTGTGTGTGTGTGTGTGTGTGTGTGTGTGTGTGCACGTGTGTGTGTGTGCACGTGTGTCTGATCTGTGAACGAGCAGAGTGTCGTCTCAGTCAGTCCTAATAGAAGCAAGCGCAAGCCCATTGTGTTGGGGATTTGAGAATAAATCATCTGACAGGGCCCCTGTTTTCAGAGCACACCCCGTCAAACCTAATCTAACCTAGCTCCCCTCCCCCGCCGGTTCCTCCCTCTCTCCCCCGCCGGTCCCTCCCTCTCTCTCTCCCTCCTTCCCTCTCTCCCTCCCTCCCTCCTCCCTTCCCTGGGTGGACGAAGCCTCAGGCAAGGGCTGGGAACACGGTAGCAAAGTCACTGCCGCCGAGCTGGAGAGCTGAGCGCCAGACACGGTACCTGCAGAGTCTCTCTCCACTCAGACAGAGGCTGTGTGTGTAATTTCTGGTCCGGACGTGTGAGAGCTCCTTTTCGGGGATCACTCAGCAGGGATTTGGGGGGCCAATTAGGATTTGAAGCTCAGCAAAAACATTGCGTTGCTTTCCTCTGACTGTCCAACACAATATGTGTCGGCGCACAGGGGGGTGGGGGTGGGGGGGTTACTTGCACAGCAGATGATACTGCTCGTTGGCAATTGTCAGCTAGTGGGAACAGAACCATAAAAATAACATAAGACGGACTGTCCTTAGCTGGTGAAGGAGCATCGTGAACGAGGACTTGAACAGGGAACACACCCAGGGAGCTGCCTTTCCTTGTGTCTCCTTCGTGTCTGTCACTCAGTGTGGTTTCCGGCCCCTATCCCCTGGGAAGCATGAGGCCGGCCCACACGACAGAGGGCCAGGGCGACTAACAGACTAGCACTCTGCCTCAGACCACGAGACTTAAAGACGCACCTAACAGGGTCTCTCTTCACTGAGACTCGTTTGTGGATGAACACAAGTCACCAACCCCCACCCCTCTACTCTGCAATTCATTTCAGGACACGCATAGTCACCGCTATCCGCTTGCCTACACCACTACTGGTATAGGTGTACAGTTTGTGTTCAATGCTAAGGGCGGCTGAGCACTGTTGTGTTAGTGACGTGCGCGGTCGTCGAGTGTGGGTGTCTCCTGTGCAGAGGGGGGCAGCCGAGGAGGGTCCGCAGAGGGGCAGACAGGAGGCATCCGTCGAGGCTTCTGTTACACTGGGGCTGTCTCACACCCGGCTTGCACTTCCGTTCTCACTTAAGGACAAGTCCCATTGATCGGAGCGGATGGGGGGTGGGCAGGGGCAGGGGGAGGAGGAGAGGGCCTCTCTGCGGCTGTAAGTGGTTCCCGTGGCTCCCTCCAGTGCTGGAACAGGCGCGGGGCGGTGAGGTGCGAGCGGGGAGAAGGTCCCGCTGACTGACAGCCCTGGAGCAGGCGTGGGGTTCATGTGTCGACCCTCAGTGCCAGCGCAGCGAGAAGTGATAAAACACAGGCAACCTGATCCACAGACAAGTGAGGCCTCTTCACCTCTGATACTGGCCCAGACTGATGGACCTATGAGGCTCATCTTGGTCCTGTATGGACTGGTCCCGGTCCTAGGGAACAGCACACGTGGACTGGCTCTAGTCGGCCGGGGGAAAAAGACCTCCACTAGTCTGCTTCTATGGACGGGTTTTCCAGAGCCCTTTCTTCCAGAGGCACTTCAAATTCAGATTTCCCATATTTCCGACAGGACCTTTGCATTCGCTCCGCTTTGGAATATTTATTAGAAGTTGATTTTATTTTATCACTTTTTTTTTTGCTTCTTTTTTCTTTTTTTTTTGTGCAAATAGGCCCTCTCCGAGTGGTCGGTCTGTGCCCTTGCGGTAATGGCAATGTAAACATGGGAAAGTAATTTGAATTCTAACAAAATTGAGATTAGCTGGTGACAGTTTGTGGCGTGTGCCGATTATTTCTAAAATAATCCTGTTTTGATAGGCATCGGCGTCCCGGCAGGAATTTTCAATTTGTTTTCCCATTGCTGCATGTAAACAAGCTCCAGTGTCTCCTTATCACGACGTGGCACGGACGAAGAATGAGCCGGCGTCTGGCTACCCCTCCACCCCCTCCCCCTCGCACCCCCTCTCGGCCCCGCACACCCCACCCGCTCCGTTCCGCGTCTGGCTCTAGCCGCTAAAGCAGACGCGCTTGTCTGGGTTTCAACAAGTCTCTTTATCACGCGCAGGTAGGGGGTTTCTGTATGTACCTGCAAGTCATTTGCAAACATGAAGTCCTCAAAATGTACCTCCTGAATATGTTCTGCTTGAGGAGTTTTGGCCCATTCCCTGTCTGAATGGGCAAATATGCAGGATGGCAAAATGGCCCCATGTCCCCCCATAGAAACCGGCCTACCAGCAGGCCTGGGCCGTGTGATAGTGTTTACAGCACCAATGTTTACCCAGCAGATTGTCTGCCGCGAGTTCTAAAGAGAATTGACAGTTTATTTGAATTACTGGCGTAAAAAAAACAGGCCAACTTTAATTTAAAGTTTTAAACTTTCCAAAGATTTGTGCCGCTGTGTGAACTGCCAAGAACAACCTCTTTGTTGCTTGCGATTTTTGAGGCTCGCCGTGAACTTGTGGCAAACTGGAGTAAAACTGGCAAGAGAGTGTCCAGATGACGTCGTTGACTTTCACCTTCGTCTTTTATGTGGCAAGAATGCCGAGAGGCTATTTATCTGTCTCTCTGATTGATTGCTCCTGCCTGACGCTAATCAGCATGTAGCTGGTCATGTCTTAATGTTTATGGGGATTATGGGAGGATAAACATTGTAATCCTCGACGTGGCGCAGGACTTCCAATTACCACGCTCCTTCACCCAAATAAGGTCACCGTAGATTTAACCTATTAATGCAGGCGTAAGCCCGCTGGCATCTCTCTCCTGCAAATGTTCACCGGGAGTTAGGCCTGGCTCCTGTTGAGCTACACCCAGCCACCTTCACCTCCGTGGCCTAGCCGGGGCGGCCGGAGGGACCCTCTCCAGGCGATCCTCACCAAGACTGGGGCTGACATGTGAGGTGAGCAGCCCGGGTGGGTATACGGTCACCACTCCCAGACAGAGAAAGCGGAGCGAGGTGGATGTCCAGTCCGGGGTGACGGTGGGGAGGAGAGGGACAGGGGCGGATCGATGGGGGACGGATCGCTTACGCCTGTGGATCGTTAGGGCCCCACCCCGGTGCTCAGGTGGTGCCGTGCTGTGACTCACCGGAACCCAGGGAGGTGGGGGGGGGGGCCGTGCAGCGCCGTGTCCTGACCCCCGCAAACACACGCCCTCACTCACACACACACATACACTCTCGCCACACACACACACACACACACACACACACACACACACTGCTTACTGTTGGGTTTTTCACCTGCTTTAGCCTACTTGTAGTATTACAATAGCAGTCATAATCTGTCATTCTGCAGACTTTCCCAAAATGTATTTCACTCCGGGGAAGTGCTGGGAGGTGGCGGTGTGATAAGGGGCAGGACTCAATCTAGGGGAGTGGCTCGTGTGCGTTCGCCACCCCACATCCTCCCCTCATTAATCTACTCTAATACTTTCAAAGCAGAGTGCTGTTTTCTCGGGCCAGCGCAAGCTGGCCTTCCATTACAATACAGAGTGGGATTGTTACTACCTTTAATGTTCCGAGTCTAATTGAGGCATTCGTTTAACCCAAGGCTCCACTGAAGATTTTTCATAACTGCTTTTTAATTTAGATGGGCTATCAGCGGGATTGTTCCCAAATCAAAGAGGGGTTCGGGAGGGTGGATGTGGGGGGTATTTATCCAGGTCCTTTGCCTGTTAAAACTCCAGAGTTTCCCTGGGGGCATAGCGGGGAGAAGGCTCCCAGCAGGGGGGTGAGAGGCCAGGCCTTAACAACACACAAACCACCCCAGCTCTCAGACAACATGGCTCCAGCGGCTGCATTGCAGCGTCGCAGACGGCAAAACACCACGAGGGAATGAAGAAAGAGAGATAAACAGTGGAGTCCTTTTCAGGGAGCGCTTCTGATCACGTGATTGGCCCGGCGCTTGATCGGGGGAAGTCGGACTTGATTGGTCGTTTCACTGCCAGCCCACAGTGAGTCTCTCGGCGTGTACTTGTGATGAGAGTCGGTGATTACCTCCGGTGCCTGAGCCCGCTGTGTGCGGTGCCCCCTTATTAGAGGATCCCTGCACTTATCCCTCCTCAGACAGGCCGCTAATGATGCTATTCACACCGAGATGGAAGGCCGCTACGAGGATTTCTCTCTACTAGGAGGCCCCTTCTCGAATGTATTTCTTTTTGATGTTCACATTTTCGAACACTTGGTCTGTAGTTATCCTTTCTGTATGTTTTTTCCATTCCTTTCAATCATGCTTTAAATTTGTATTGATGACCCTAGTTAGATGTCAATGTAATGTTTAGTTTTAAATATTTCTCTCTCTCTCGCTCTCTCTCTCTCTCTCTCTCTCTCTCTCTCTCTCTCTCTCTCTATCTATCTATCTATGTGTATATATATATATATGTATATATATATCCATCCATCCATTATCAGAACCGCTTATCCTATGCAGGGTCGCGGGGGGGCTGGAGCCTATCCCAGCTGACTTAGGGCGAGAGGCGGGGTACACCCTGGTCAGATCACCAATCCATCGCAGGGCTATATAGATATTTATATATATATATATATATATATATATATATGTACACATATATATATTGATATATATACACTGTATATAAAAAAATATGCACATAAAAATATTTATAACACAGGTTGCGATTTGTATTC
>JAVQJS010053264.1:0-10780 GCA_036024795.1 Galaxias rostratus | reverse complement strand
AGCGTCCCATAGTAGTTATCCGATACATCTGAAATAAAGTTAGATTAACATACTTTTGTACCTTGTAGCATTACAATACAAAATTAGGAAGTGCCCAGTCCTTAGATCAATACCATGGGTTGCATTGTGTTGACGGACCCACAGCCTCAATGTTGGTGGAGGTCACTTCCTCAAACAAATGCTTCTTTATTTAAATTTTTTACAAGCTGTAGCCCACTGGAAACCTCTGCAAGGCATAAAGGACCATTTTTATCGAAAGGAACACGCTCTTGTGTTGTCCAGCATTTTAATTTGTGTGCTCCTCACACATTAGCTGACCAGTTTGCAATGGCCAGTGACATCTGTGCTACTTACCACAATTAAAAGATAATAGTTGTTACAATGAGATCAATATTTGTTTACAGTTTGACTTGAGTCTGATCGACACATTGGTTGCCGTTACAAAATTCATTAATAGAGCACTAAATTGTTTCCCTTTTTAACCATTTGTTTTTAACCAAATCGGTCTTTGTTGTCGTTTGACATTATGATGAAGCTTTTGCATTGGACACAGTTAAGACGTTTGTGTTGGAGCCTGAGTATGAAGGCACAACTTTAAGTCATGTAACAATCTGTTATAACAACTAAAAGGGATGGCATTGTCTCAGAACGCAGAGCACCGCTCACCCTTCTCAGTGGGAATCTTCTTAGTCACACTGAATTTAGACTTGAGCGAACTGTCTGCTATTATCTGGTTTATTTCGTTCTGCCTGTAGGTGGACATCTTCTGAGAGATCCAACCGACTTTGGACTCTTCACCTGGGCTGCTAAAGCAGCGAATACAGGCTTTACCTATCAGGTACACTACCTCGGCCATGTTCAATATAACACACACCCCTGAGACAGACAACATGAACACGGTGAAAATCGTCTTTTCAGTGGGTCTGGAGATGAAGCAGTCCACCGTATTGGGGCAAGGGAACGCGTCACACTTGACGAGACGCACCATCTTAAAGCCCGGGTAGATCAAGTAAAAGATGTACAAGAACGACATCTCAAAGACGATTCGAAAGATGATGCTCATCATGTACGTCCACCAGAGAGCTCCCGTTATCTTGAACTTCTGGCTCTTGATCTGTTCCAGCTCCTTGGGGCTGCTGCGGCCCGTCCTCTTAAAGATCTTCTTGTCGATGTGGCGTCGGTGGGCCACGTGCATGGCCACCAGGAGGGCGGGCGTGGACACCAGGATGAGCTGGAGGGCCCACAGACGGATGTGGGAGATGGGGAAGAACTGGTCATAGCAGACGCTGTTGCAGCCTGGCTGCTGGGTGTTGCAGGTGAAGCCGGACTTTTCGTCGCCCCAGACACTCTCGGCAGCCACCACAAGGACGAGGATCCGAAAGATGAAAATGACGGAGAGCCAGACGCGCCCAATGCCGGTGGAATGCCTATTTACGCCGCTGATCACGGCATAAAAAGACCCCCAGTTCATTTTCGATTCCAGGACTGTAACATAAAAAAAAGTTAAGACGCCATGAGGTTTGATCATTTGGTGAGGTCAACCGATAATGATCTGAAACATTTCAGTATAGGTTGCATTGTATCCTCCTGGCACATTGATCCGTTAAAAGCCTCTCACAAAATACACACTGGAATTCAATCAAACCTGCAAGGCAGTGGGTTCCCTTAAAGACACAGTAACATACATCACATTAGGTCAGCCCAATTCAACTTGGTTCCCAATGTTTCCTCAATCAAACCTAAAGCCGCAGCGCATTCTTAATGTCTAGCTCCTGTTTACTAATTCTTTAGGTCTTTTACCAGGTTCAGCTGGTGGTGTGAGCGGCATAGGCGGCAGCAGGTCGGGAAAAGACCGCGGAAAGACGTAGACCTGACATCGAGAGGTGTCGGCCGGACAAGAATCGGCAAATCGAACAAAAATCGCCAAGTCACTTGTAGGTGGGTTAAGAGCGCTGGCGCTGGTCTAGAACAAGTCGTCGTCATCGTACGCAACGCAGCGAAGCCAATGGCGAAATGCTAGCGGAACCACGTGATATGCTCGCCAAGTATTAATACTTAACTCCCAAACAGTCTTTCTGGATCAGTTACAAACTGACAGACTATGCAATCTCTCAATGCAACTGCTCATACATCAGCAGATTTTGAAGAAAATATGATTTTGAAAAAAAATATCTGAAAAGAAAACAGTATAGAAAAGAATGTGCAGAGCACCTCTACCTCTAAAATATCCAGAACCTGGAGCACCTCAACTTTCCCACAACTATTCTGTCCCTCGGTGTTAGTGCCAGTCAAACAAGACAAAGAGATTGTACATTTTACCTTCTGCTGTGGTGGTACACAATATGTGTACAACAGTGGGAGAATACAACAAAAACGTATAAGGCTTTTTAGCTGACCAAAAGGGTAAGGCCCAGAGAAGACCATGTGTTTGGAAAATGCAAATCCTTCCTCCGCCACAAGCCACTGCCCTGCACCGGAACAGTCATATGCTCTTATATAAACTATTTACATACAATGCATCCTTTATGGGGCTGCAACAAGACTCTTTAGAATTCAGATCAAACGCCTCGATTTTCGCCTACCCCGACCAGAAGAAAGAATCTGTGTGGACACAAAAGGCCTCAGCCTTGCAACACAAAGTGAACGATGCTTCTGACCTGAACCAGTTCTAAAGTGCAAGAAGGAACTCAGAGCTTGGCAGAATCATTCAGCAAAATGATTATTTATGCCAAAAAATAGTCACGTGAATTTATATTTTTTTAAATGTTCAACATTGAAATGCCAGTGGCCATAAAAATATTGAGAATTATTTAATATTGAGTGAGTATTTGTTGATATTTCTTATTAAATTAAATTAATTCAGCACATTACATATAATTTTTCTATCACTGTGAAGTGCAGCGGTTGCCGTTCTTGCACAATGAGGTCTTGGACGGCACATTCTGTTCCTGTGTCAGCACCACTAAAACAAAACATGAACTGAATCATGTCGTCACAAGGTTCACACTCAAATTCTGAACATGACAAAGAAACAAGGACTTGCCCTCAGACCCCTGGGAACTCACACATGCGTGCGTCTACCACCGTCACAGTTTCACCCTGTGTTGTCAGCTTGTCTGGGGAGATATTTCAGTTCCTCAGCCCTTGCTCCCCCATACAAGGGGGAGATATGACAACGATTTATTGTATGAAAGGGTGAATGTCGCTAGAAAAACACAATATGCCTGTTTGTGTTGTTTTATCAGAGGACATAAAGCCGTTTATTGGGTAATGGAAATATTTCCAACTGTTACTTGTCGAACAGTGGACCGTTAAATAATTGTCCGTATAAAATTATGATTAGAACATGCTCACAAAAGTGCGAGATCTTGAATGTATAACAAAACAAATAAACAAGTAAACTAGTTGGAAACATAGGACAGTATTTATTTACCATGTCTGTCAATCACAACTGTTGAAATGAAGACAGTTTAGTAATTGACCAAAGGAAGGAAAATGAAATATTTAAAGTAAATAACAAGCAAGAAAAGCCACTGGCAAAAACCTTATGGCCTGGAAAAAACTCTTAACAATAACAGAATAAATCTATTGTTAACTTTGACATCAAAAAGATATATTCCCGAAAAAAACTATGAGCATTCCACAAATGTATTGGGAAAAAAAGGTTTCTGTATAATATATATTATACATACATATACAATGATTTTTTCAAAATTTGTTTGATACATGCCAGACACAAAGCACTAAAACTAAAATGTTACATTAACACATTAAAACAAGACGGCTTCACATTTTGGAATTACCCTTAAAATAGGAACTCTAACATCCAACAAAACTGTAATCAAGCTATAACAAACAAAACACCGCTTTAGAATTGGCTATTCAGTCTCCACTGTTCAACTTATTTTCTAGATTACATTAATATCAGAAGACTAGTGCAATAATAAAGTAAAGTCTAGGATTAATTAGTGACTACATTGTACCTACAATACCAGACAAAATTGTGTAGAAACATTTGACAGTGAACTTGCGAGATATCAGAAAGCATTTGTTTTTGCTCCCCCTAAAACTAAAAGATCTTCCATGCAAAACATACTAGCTGAGCAAAGATCTGTCTCGACAGAGTCTCTGCGTTGATATTACAAGTCTATTTTGGCAGTATACACAACTCTTGTAGTCAGACTGAGAACTGCTGTTGGGTATGGCCTGGAAAATTGGCTAACAAATTGTAGCATTTACATGGGTAAAAATTATAGCCTCTTCAACCAAATACTAACAACTTACAGAATTAATAGGCTCTCCGAGTGGGCATTACTATAGTAACCAGGGTGATTATTTGGGCTGTGATCTGAATTGAAAATCTGTCAGTCAGCATTAGAAATTGATTAGAATTATGGCTTGAAGTTAAACTTAATTAAGTCACGATTGTATGTACACTAGAAATTCTCAACTATCAGTGATTGGTGCATTCATATGTAGTTGTTGTTTTAGGGAAGATAGCTTGAACATATTGGGTCAAGATTATTCAGTAAAATAATATTTTTTTCCCAGTGGATAGATTATAATCAAGCAGAACATTGTTGAATCTATCTTTAGACCAGGCTTCTTACAGTCCAATTCAATTGAATAATTACCTCTTAGTTTGAGTGTAGCATGAGAGGACATATTTCTCCCAGGCTGAATCTTGTTTTTTTACCTGGACTTGGGCACCACCTAGAAACCAAGCATATACAACGCCATGAGAGATGCACCATGCACTTGCATATCATTGAATGACTGCCCTCTAGTGACACTTTATGGAACACAACAAAAAAGAAAAACACTTTCAAGACATACACTTACTTGTTCTTACACCTCGTTTTTTCAGTTTGTCATGTTTCGCATGACCATTCTGGGCCAGTCGTAAAGATAGGGATGCACTTCTCCTGAAACACAACATAGAGTAATTTCACATTTGAAAGCTTTGGAATTATAAATTAGTCTGTCTGATTCTACTGCAATTTCTATTTAAATGCATGTTTGTTTTTTTAGTCGACTGCATTTCACCTAATACCTCATGGCTCCCATCTTGCCCTTCTCTAGGAATAGCTCCACCATCACGTCTCTCCCCTGTGGGAACAACCTGGCATAGAGAGTTCGGTTCTCTACCATGTCTCTGAACCAGCCAACTGCCTCCTCGGACCAGCTGCTGCCATCGACCGGAGTGACCTGGGGTGCAGGATACACAAACCACATGCACGGTGAGTATTCACTTCCCCTAAAACTTTATAAGCGCATATCCGCCTAGTTGGTCACAGTCTTATCATAACGATAGAAAAAAAGTTGAGGGAAAACGCACATTACACGTTTTTTGTTTCGTTGTGGTTAGAGAAACAAGCTTGTGATTGGAAGTTGAACTTGGCCCAGGAAGTGAATTGGCAAATGAACATTTGCAGGGGAGTTGCTGAAATCCCTATCCGCACCATGACAACCACTGATGTGTTGTTGGGCCAAAACAATTAAAAGCTGCTCCAGTGGCCATCACAACAGGACAAGGGTAGTGCTGGATAGCTCCCTTGAGTGAATATGTGCGTCAATGTGCCCCCTTCCAGGAAATGTGTTTCCCCTGGTTGTTACTGATAAGAAAAACACATTCTTAACTAAACTAACCATATAATAAAAGTACGAACACAAATAACTCAGATACGGGCTGAAAACTATTTAAAAAAAGCAACAACTGATAGACTGTTTGGTACTTAGAAACCACTTACACTGGCCAGTGAGACCTTTATGGCCTGTAGTGGCACGATCATCAATTCCTGACTGAGTTCCTTAATGCTGCACAGTGACAGACAGGCCGTGTCTCCGTAGTCAAGCCTTCTCACTTCCACCTCGATGTTACCGACACTCCCATGACCTTCAAGGGCATTCTTGTCTTGGACAGAAGTAGAGAGCATAAAAAAGTTATGTTATAAAAAATGCCAGGGAACATTTGGTAATCGGTGAACACATTGTTCCCCCCCGCCTATTTTCTTTCTTAAACGAACTACGATTTTCTAGCTTCCTAATCCTTTTTAAATGGAAAACATAACCAGAAACAATGATCCAAATGTTTATGCAAAGAATCCTGATGCTCCTTTACCTCCACTTATCCCACATATCTTTGTGACCTGGGCCCTGCACCATCTTTCCTGATTAGCAAACCAGCCCATCACATAGGTCCCGATGTCAGGAATCTTGTTGGCATAGAAAGGGCTCCCAATACAGCTTTTGCAAAGTGGATCCAGGACAAAACATTTTTAAAAGTAAACATTATACATCTGGAAAAAGTGCCAGGCCAATGAGAACAACGTGCTGATATGAAACTTTGAAACAACTACCAACAACTTTCTTTTCATGACTCACTCTTTGACGACAGCCAGCTGCTGAATGATGGAGTGACTGTGTTGAATGTAGAAGTCCCCTGGACTGACTATGTGAGTTACCACTACCTCCATTTCCTCAAACTTCCGGATTTGGAACTCCGGAATCATGACAGAATTCAAACTGGAAGTAGTGCAGGTACGATGACTTTGAGGGCTACTTCTAACCTCTAACGTCAGGTTCTCTTCTGCTGCCTTAGGGCTCGGTATATTAGGGGTGAGATTCATTGTTGGCAAATCTTTTTTATGGTACTGCTGACTCTGAAGACTGATGTCTTTATCCAGCATGCTAGTTTCTGAGGTGGCCTTTGGGATCTCTGTAAAAATGTCCCCAACATCCCACAGTTCGGTCTTGGTGGCAATCATGCAGGTATAGACAAGGGAACCACTCGACTCAACTTCTTTCACCTTGAAAACTGGGGCCTGTATCTCCATTTCTGAAAGCATTTTTTTCTGTAGAAAAGGTATCTCTATTGATCTCTGATCATCTGACATACCACATTTGATTTTCAGATTATTATGTTCCAACACTGGGATTGGAGGCTGGTTCAGGTTCGAGGTGCACTGGAAGTGGTCTTGTCGTTCAATACAAGTGTCCTCTGCTATATGCTTGATCTTAGCATTTGCTCTGAGGAAGTGCATTAGCTGAGAAGAGGTTTGTTTTTCATGTTGTACATGGAGATTATCTTCAAGTCCATGGTCTATCAATGGGTGGCCAACAGTAACTTTCAATGGTTTAAAGAGGCTTAGGTCCGCAAGCTTAGAACTACTTGATAATGGCTTTGGAATTATTTCTTTTTTATCTTGTTTGGGTTCAACATTGGCACATAGCTTCCCTTTCTCTTGGTAAATGCCTTCCTTTACTGCTTTTGAATTTGTCGCATTATGTGTGGATAACGTGGAAGCCTCAAGAACAGTGTTTTGACTTGATGAGATGCTGCAATGAAAGACACCACTGTTTACAATTTCATCCTGGCCGGTAAAGAAGAGCTTCAACTGTTGGAGGGAAAGAGTGGCTCCGAGGAGTTGAACAGCATTGCCTATGGAGGCAGCCATCAGGACACTTTGCAACATAGGGCCAAACTTCAGAACGTCTGACGCCATGACTCTCTTGTCTCTACATAACACAAACGGATTGACCAAGTCTTTGTGCACATCACTGGTAGCTTTGACACATAATTCTGTATCTGTTGGGAAAGGGAGGAGGGACTGAATGAGAGCATTTTGCGATCAGAAAGCAAGATACAAGTGCAAATGACAGAAAAGGAACCATCCCATCCACTCATGACTCACTCTTACCAGTCGTTGAGTTTGTGAGAGCAGTTGTAAGCTTCTCTATTTTATGCCGTTTGAGATCAAGGTCGGTCAGAATGTTGTCATAATCTTGAAGTGCAGCGGGAGACGGCGACCTCAGAAAATATTGGACGTCTAGATTGGCCTAGAACATAGTTTTTTTTTTCATTTTCAGATTTTATACTCAAAACTAAGAAATGCTGAATATTTAATTTGATTGAGTTATATTGTAAGCTCCCACACACAATACATTGCTCAACATGAACAATCAACGCCTGTTAAAGTAATTTAAGACAAGAAACTAAGAAAGTCTTCAAATGCTGTCGTTTAGTTGTAGTGCTTGCACGTTTTGCTAACCATCGTTTATATTTATAAATATGATCTATAACAGATACCAGCTAGCAAACGTTACTAGTGGTGTGGATTGACTAGCATGGTACGCTGTCCTACAAAACGTACCTTTTCAGTAAACTTGCTCAACTCGTTAACTAGTTTGTTCCGGGCATTCTCTATGAGAAGTAGCTTGTAAGCCATGATGCAACCTCGTTTATCTGCACCTGGCACTGGTGGTAAATGAGCCATTTTGTCAGGAGTAGGCACAACCTCATCAGCCTTCCACAGGTCGCACATGACAGACTATTCTGGGTGGGGTTTCATCAACTGCTTTCCTGTGCGATTCCATGGGTAACCAATGAATTATGAATTATTTATGGACGTACATTTATGTGAGGTGCAGTCGCAAACGAAGTATACCATAAGTGAGAAACGGAACCGGGTCTGGTGTCAAAAATAAATGCTGCTAAGTAGATTGCCTAATTTCCTCAGAATATTGTTTTAGGCTAGATATTCTCCAATAATAAACTTTTTTTTTTTTTTATTAAACTTGGCTTTGGCAGCTATATTGGTTTTATGATCTAATTTGCTTATAGATCCAGAAAAATATACAACACAGTCCATGACCCATCCACCTCGATGATATCAGAATTTTGAAACATATGCATAAACTCTCTCAATTAAGAACATCATAATGGAACAAGCCATCCAAAAATCATTATATTGAAAGTTCAGTTTACCCCCAAATGTAAACTGAAAGTTGGTGACTAAATACTGCATAACATGGCACTAGTAATTTGTGTACATGTGTTTATTATTCATTAAATGTAGAAATCACACAATAAAGGATCTTTGATGAAAGCATGACTTTCTTAGAAATATTAATACAGTTATGAATATTGTGTTTACTAACAGAAATATTACAATTACCTGACCATAGTTGATTGGATTATTTGTGACAATGAGACAATCCTCAGAGGGGTTTCTCAGATAATCTGATAAAAGCATGGGTTTGAGGTTAGAAATGCACTCAGATTGGTCAAGATCTGGGATTTTCACTTTTGCCACATTTAAAATGTTCATCCATGCTGTGTCACAACAGTTAAACAAGTTTCCACTAATATAAATAGTGTCAAGGAGGAGAGAGATATTCCCAATCAACAAAGTGTCTAAAGTTACAAAACTGTTATTTCTGATGTCAAGTTTTTTCAAAGGAATACAGCCAAAACTCTCTGGGAAAACACTCAGATTGTTGTTAGAAATGTTTAATTCAGTCAACGTCTCGATACAGGGCAAGAAAAGGTCAGAGTTGGTCATATTAACTTCACTTATACTTAACAATTGAAGGCTAGTCTTTACATCCTCCAAAGCACCTACTTTTATGACCATACCTGAATTTCTTGCCAGGTTGAGAGACACCAAAGGTGTGAGTGGAAATGTGTTTGCGTGTAGAACCTTAATACCATTTTCTTGTAGGTTGAGATGTCTCAGTGTCTTGATTTTTGCAAAGGACACACACAGTGGTTCGTTTGTTAGGTTCATCTGCATCCATCGAAATGTTTTGGGGGCACATGGGTTGACATAATTGTTCTGGAGATTTAGTGTCTCTATTTTTGGAAGGGCCTCAAGAAAGATAGGTGCAATCTTTTCAATATTATTGTATTGCAGATCCAAGTTGTGCAGAGTTGTAAAAGAAGGCTGGTGTCTGTAACCCATCTCACTGTCCTCAATGACATGATACCCAATATCCTGCAGGCAGTTGTGACTGAAATTTAGGATTTCCAAAGAGGTTAAATAGCTCAATGCCTCAATGGGAAAGTATCTAAAGTGATTGTTACTCAGGTCTATATAAATCAATGGCATCCGTCTCCAGTTTAAATATATGTCATTGAATTCTGTACTTATTCCATTGTTTTCCTCATGTGAAATTTCTCTGTACAGAGAATGGACTTCTGATGTCAGTACATCTGCATCCAAGGAACCTATCCTGTTGTTCTGCAAATGCAGATATCTCAATCTATTTATCTTAGGAACTATTGGAAAATAAACAAGATTGTTAAAACTTAAATCCAGGATTTCAAGTTCATACTGTTTGTTGTTTTCTATTGTGATGAAGAACTCGATTGAGTTCCTACTGAGATTCAAATATTTCAATTGATGTAGTTTGAAATCACATATGCGGACTAAATTATTTCTGGAAAGATTAATGTCCTTTAGGCTTCCCAATGTATCAAATGCACCACGTTCTATATCTGTTATAAAGTTATTCTCAATACAAATAGTTTTCAAGCCTTTGGTCTCTGTGAACAATCTAGATGTTAGTTTTGTCAAGCCATTGCCTGCAAGTTTGAGATCTTCAAGATAAGGTTTGTTTTGAAGGTAGAGTCCCACTGCATCATTGTTCAAATTATTCCTTGATAGGTCCAAATGTTTTAATTTAATGATAGTCTGTAGGGCTTTGCTGTTGCTCTCAATGTTACTGTTCAATGCATTTTTGTCCAAATTCAAATCTTTGAGCTGAGCCAGGTTTTTGACAGCCCCTTCTGAGATGAGATCCAGCTGGTTGTAACTCAAGTCAAGCCTCTCCAGATATGGCAGATGCAGTGTGTTCAACTGTCTGAGGAAGTTATTTGATAGATCCAGTTCTCGTAGATTCATATCCAGTCCTATAGGAACAACTGTGAGGCTCCGGTTCTGCCACAATGGTACCTTTTAAATTAAATATAGTAAAATACATCAATCAAATAGAATGT
>JAVQJS010053251.1:0-23109 GCA_036024795.1 Galaxias rostratus | reverse complement strand
GAGAGAGAGAGAGAGAGAGAGAGAGAGAGCACCAGTTTGAAAGCACCTTATAAAAGAGTGTGAGAAATGTCAGTTTGGAGTGAGACACATTAAAAGAGTAAACGACGATATAATCAGTGGGTGTGCTCTGAATTTCAAAAAGGAAGGAGACCTTTTTCGTTTCATCCGGGAGGATGAGGCAGCAGAACCAAGCCTGTCAGTGACCAGCCCAGACACAATCCTATTTGTCCCCTTTAAAACTAGTAGGGACTACAACACAGATCACCATTGGACCAGTGGCAATCAAAGCTTTAGGTAGCTGGTCTCAGTATGAACAGGAGGCATACTACAGACAGGTGGCTAATGGTAATCTCACATCTGAAATGAGCCTGGGAGCCCCAGGTCACTGGCAAATTGACCAATCATATGGTGATCACATCTCACTTCCAGAGCTCCTGTATGGTTTCTGCCCAAGGCCATTGACCATAGCAACACATTTACTCTCTGGCTTCAGGCAGTTTACCACTGCTACAAAAATCCCCCAAGTGACACCATTTAAAAAGGAATTTAAGATAGTACATGCATCTTATTGATTTTACAGCACAATCACACTCCATACTCCCAATTTTTTATTTTTTTTTACAGTGCTTCATTACTAACTGGGATAAAAATCAAAAGTCTGCCAATGATGTTCCTAATGAAAACTGCGTATGATTTGCGTGTGCCCGTACAGGCACTGAAGTGTCAAAATCAAGTAATTCTAAAATAAGGGGCCAGTCACTCTCACTAAATCCCTTCCTTCCTCCACCCCCTCTTATGCACACTACTCGAAGGCAAGCCAAGAACGAAGATAAGTTGACAGGTTCTCTAGGCGTTTAAGTCTTGTTATTCAAATAAACCTCCCTCTCGGTGTCTTAACATTTGACAAACACCAAATAACCCACTGTGCTGTCGTGCAGTGGAGGGACAATGGAAAAAAAAATAACTGTGTTTCAGTATTCTTTATATTCAACATCTGAAATAGTGCAATGTCGGGTAGATTCATGGAGCAAAATCCATTTTTGAAGGGCATCTCTCTTGAACTGGCTTGTACCAGGGCTTGCAGGGAGCAAGGGCTGCCTAGGAGAGATGACCCTGGTGAACCTGGAGGAACCCGCCATCCCAGGAGCAGAGAAAAAACCTTAGTGCTAATAAGAGGGCTGTAGGAGAAGAGTGGTGGGGAGCAGTCACAGAGTGCTCATTAGCAACGAGCCGGGGTGAGAGAACAGCTTTGGGGGTGTGTCTAGCGAGCCCATTCTCCGTCGTACCACACCGAGGGTCATTAGGTAGAGCACATGATTAACAATAAGCACAGTCGGGTTATTTGAGAAAATATTTGATGAAGAATATTATAAAACGGTGCGGTAACACTTTCATGTACGTGTGCGCAAGATATATAAACACCAACGTGCACATACACACGCTTTGTATTGAGATTCTGTAGTTGTGCTTGGACCTGAATTTCAGATGGTCTGGTTTGTGGTGTTATCATAGTGTCTCATCTTCTCCAAATCTAGAAGTGCAGCCGAGCGTGTTATAGGCATGATACACCTCAACATCGACCATGAAATGAAAAATAGCCTCGACCCCTACAGGCCACCAGATGGGATCCTCCATCTATGGGTGATGTATAATACTGAATGAATGTCCTAAATGATCATTTCTCGCTTCGCAGGCGTCTCCATTGATTGACAGTTGGTTCCTATCCTTTAACTGCTTAAGAAAGTATTCCCTTCCCTCATAGAGCGATTCTTCTCTTCGTTAGTCACGCAGAGAGAAGAGACCAAGGTATATGCAGTATGTATTTACATATATATATATATATATATATGATATTTTTTTTTATCTTTCAGCAAAAAACACCATTACATTGTCGATTGCCGAATGTAGGTGTGATTTGTAGATGATTTAGTGCTGCATTTTGCAGAAGGGGGAGCTTTGCAGAGGAATATGGACAGACAATGAACTACCAAGATAATCACAATGTCCCATCATATGTGTTATGGAAATAAATAAATATCATGATATTCTGCTCTATTCACACTAAATAAATAAATATTGTCAGCATGGCATTTTTCTAAGACAATATGTCCTATAATGTTCCATTTTGCCAATGTGAAATTCTCCTGTTGGCTATTCATATTTTTGGCTACAGTTACTCATCTGAATGTATGTGGAGAAAACGTTGAATCAGTAAATATCTCATTACGTTTTCTTTGTAACTTACACATGATGGCCTAAAAATTATTAGAAAACATTTTATTTCATGATCAATTATGTGAATGGGACTGCGTCACAGTATATTAACATCCACATGCCACTATTCTTTCAAACTTAGTAAACACGGCATACATCCTTGGGAGCTAGGCTATTATATATATATACATATATATATTCGTCTGTGCCACATGTATGAGAGTACCGAGGAAAACTCAAAACTCCAAGGTATCTATTCGTCTTTTATGTGCACTCAGCAAAATATACATTTTGAAAAGCAATTATTTGCCAAATGTTCTTGCTCCAATAGCCACACACCTTATCGTAGGAAACCAAAGACAATTCGTGCCTGGACAGAGACTTGCTTGATCTCTTAAGTTGTTCTTCTGTTGACTGTGTGATTGGCCTGCAGAGCAGCCTGTTTGCCCCACTGCAAGCTGTTGATTCCTCAACCCACACTGACAGGCACACCACGGCATTGCTCTCCATCTAGCCCGCTTTACTTTCCTCCACTCTGGCCAGTCCGAGCTTGGTTTGTTCATCAGGGCTGTCCAAGAGCAGGTCTATGATCTTGGAATAGAATCGCTGCCAATAAAGCTTGGGAGGATCCAGTTTATTTACCCCATCTCAAAAGCCCACCCTGGTCTGTTGTATGGAACTACTTAGTGCTCTTTCTATTTTACTTCGAATTGATGAAGTTATCGATTTGCTTAAGGAGCTGCAATGTAATCCCGTTATTAATAGATATAAACTTAACAACATAATAACAAATAAACTACTCACCCATGTTGGGAGAAAGTAGAGTTTTCTGGCTCTTTTATATAAGGTTGCAAGAATATATTCAGTGTAATACTGAATACAAGCACTGACAAAAGAAAGCGGACCTTCCAAAGCAACTATTATGCTTCACCTAAGTTCAGAGTGGTGTCCAAGGACATTCAGAGAATACTTATATACTAGCAATAACAGTTTCATGGCCAAGTATTTACAGATGACAGTGAATAGAATTGCGCGAAGCTGTTGTACTTTCCAGCCCCTACCAACTGACTGTGCTCGCTGGTAATGACGTCTCTGAGCCACGGCACTAAACTAGTATTCTTCCAATAGGATCTAGACGATTATGTCACTGTATAAACAAATATGGGAATCAATGTACAAAAGTATGGAAATATATAATCATTTCAACACGCACTACTTTGCCACAAAATGGGTCGGATCCGATTCCGATCATTTTGAATCCCAACTTCACGGCTGTGCCCGAGTGTTACCTTAATTTCCGTGGAAAGTTATTTGTTTTATTCGTTTTAATTACAGTCCTCTTCCAAAGCAATCAAAACCCTTTTTAGCCCTAGCTGATTCCAGTTTCCTCATTAAAAACCGCCTGGACAAGACACTTACATCAGAGCTGTCAGGGATTTATCATGACAGCCATCTTGAGTTTAGACGACAAGGTGGTCCCACCCATTATATTTCTCTCTTTGCATTCAGACCGTATAATTCACAAAGATCTATCATGTTTCCCAACCAAACGTTATTGCCATGACAAAACACCACCGATACGACTTGACAGCACAAGTACATAAATGAATGTGTATGAACAGTCAGCCTCAACAGTGAACTTTTCACAGTTTATTGCAATTTGTAATGTCATGTTGTCATTACAAAAAAAAGCTCTATGCAGTGCTGCAGGGATGTTGGGTAAACAACATTCTCATTGGTTCCTGTGGCAGCAATAATTTCTCTTGTATTCTATTTGAACAAAAGAACACGTCTTTCTGAAACAGTCCTGGCTATGACAGCACCCACACTAAAGATGTACGTTCAGGAAAGGCATCTCCTTGAACAAGCGGGAGAAAGACACAAAAATAATGTTGGGCTTAAAGCACATCATGTGTCACAGGACAAAAGCTTTTGTCATCCCTCAGAGCCACGCCGAGTAGATTTTCTGCTAAGTCAGACACATGCCTCGACGCCGGCAACCGGCTGGGGGGGATCGCGAGGAATATCAATTGCAAACACCCTTTGCCAGACTCACTGCAGGTCACCGCAATAGAGTGTCACCTTCACAGACGTTCCTTTGTGGCCGCAGCCTGAGTAGGACCGATATGGATGACGCTGAGGCCTCCGATCGTTCTCTGTGATTACTGTCCTGTATCAAACCAGGAGAGGATTGGCAAACTGTCACATTCTACCTCCGCGCGGAGCAAAGGCCCAGATCACAGGGGCCGGGAGGAGCCCCTGTCGATTGTTATCCGATCTCATGTCCTGCACCAAGAACACAGCACATCCTCTCAGGACCATCGCGATTTCATGTTCTTAAAGCAAATTGTTTTTAACCCCTGTGGTGCGATACGCCAAACACGGTATGCATATTACATCCAGAACTATCATAAATTGCGAAGTGTTTTTGTCCTTAAGATAGAACACTGAAGACCTTGGTTTTTGGAGGATTTCATTGCTTTGAGGGGAAAATAATTATACGAATTCTGAAAATATCAAAGTTTAAAAGACATGCAAGTAAACATTTTAAAACGTTTTTAATGTAACCAATGTGTACATTCAATATCCAATCGTACTTTATAAAACGGTTTCGACAAGCCAATTCTGAGGTGATCTATCTGACAGACCAAACTTTCTGGATGCATGGATGTTATGACATGGGGTGCCTTGGGATTTGAACTTGGACATTTACTTGAAAGCTGTGCTCAACCAGCATGCCCATAGCAAAAACAACACTAAATCATGAGGGAGTACGGTGAAATTGTATGTGACAAGCTGAAAATATTATTCAATGTTGCATTTCGTTTATCTGTCTTTATGGCAGGGCATATTTTGCAAGAGCCATAATGAATGAGTAGTTTATCGTTTAACATTTTTCATTAAGAAGGCCATGATGACTAGCATCGTAGTTGGTTTTACTTAGGAGTTTACACAATTAAAGTACTAGATTTACAATATAAAGATGATATGACCAGTTAAAAAAAATTTACTTAAAGAACAGACTTCATACATTAGAATATTAGCAAATGGTACAATACTTCATGGTTATCTCTAAATAGTAGCTTCAGGAAAAACACACAACCGTATTTAAGCGATATAAACTGAATTTCAACAGAGTTGTCCAAAGATGATTATGCAAAAGATGAGCCAGGCTAAACACCAACCATTAAAAACACTTGAAAATTGTAGACTGAACAGGATGATGCTTAATGAGTGGGGATGTTCACTAGCTGATTATAGCACTGGAGCATGGCGAATTAAATATTTAAAAGAGTTGTGTGTACGTCCTCTGGAGTGTTTCCTCTCTTCAAACTATTGCAGGCAGCAGTGGTAACAAGGGGACAAAGCCCCCTGTGGATTGTTTGATTTGACTAATCTGAACCAAATTCAGTTCACCTTTAAATGTTTCTTTTTTAAAGATAGCAAAAACACTTAAACGAAGGAGTTGCTTGAAGTGACATGAAGTGATTTAGCAGAGATAGTAAGAGAGCAGAACAGATTGAGCCATCAAACTCCAGGATTTGAACCAAATCATTGACCTTCAAGGATATATTAGAAAATCCCCATGAATTCCTGTGTGTACTGTATAGCATGAGACAAAGAGTTGAAGCACCACAGAAATATCCTTCATGTGGCCTGCAAAGTAACACAAATGTTCCTGGACCAAAGGGAATACAGAGATTAAACATTATTCAATGGACTTTTGTTTGCAAATTACAATAAATGACCAAGAGCAGACTACAGATAAAGTTAATACCTAATGTATGTGTTTTCTTAATGTATGTGAAAATCTGAGGCATTATGGCAAGGGACACAGGTACCCCCACCTCAATGAAGCATTTCAGAAAAACAAAAAAATCTCTCATATAGCTCTGTCATTTTTGTCTGGATAATTAATTGACTAATTGGAGATGGCAAATTTCCAGTGTGTATACAAAGGATTAAATAGTTATACAAAGACAAGGGTCATACACTGAGGGACACCCAGCACTCCTAATACATTATACTGTTTGCACTTGTGTTTTGTGTATTTAAGCCCTGGGTCATTATCAGTAAATGGTGTAATCTTACATACGTACTTACATGTCAACTAGAGATAATTCTATACATTTCTTGTTCATGGGGTGTTTGAAGGTTTGTATAAATCATGCCTGCGCTTGTGTCCACAGCCACGCCTTCAACCCTGATAGATTGTTAATCAATTTGTTACTATTGACACCAAGCTTTTGTGGCTGTGATTTATCTATTGATTTTCCGGCTATTATTTCTCCTGAGAAACCCTGAACTGGTTTGTGTGGTGAATTGACATTTAAGGCATTCAAACTGGAGCACTGAGAAAAGGAAAATAAATCAGGTTTGGCAGGAGCTTCGAATCAGTTAGGGACCTGAAGTTGCCCATCTGACTGAGACGCATTGTCAGCTAGAGAAAGTGTAGCATCGAGGATTACAATGGGCTCTGTTATGCTACACTGAACAGATTCTCTATAGCTGTATCAACTAAATCCATATGCTAATCCCCAAAGCCATGACTGACAGTCAAGAACGAAGTACAGAGAACTTAACCAACCAGATAAAATATACTGTACATACTGTAGGTAGATCCTGCTGATAATGTTTGTTTTTTAGCTTAAAGCTGTAATTATGGAAACGTTAACAGCACAGCTAACACAGATTTATGTGTTTAAAAAAGATACTTTCAAATCAATCCTAAAATGCGAGCTTACTGTGTTTTAGGATAACAATTCCGGCCAAAGTAACTAAATAAACCGGTTGTTACAAATGTGGCTCAGACAGAAATGTATTTCAAAACAATGGTTAGCACCATAGATTATCAACAAGTAACAGAAATAAATTGTTACACAAAAATATTTTTGAACTGGAGTTGGCACAGTCTGACCAAAGGACAAATGTTGTGTACTAAGGGAAATAGAACACGAATGGATGACATTTTCTTGCTAGAATAGGTAAGTTACAGTGTTGCCTCCCTCAGCCCCACGTTTTCTCAGCCCTTTTTTCCCTAAGAACCTGTGATAATTCCCCCCAGTCCACATTAGGCCCTAAATTCCTTCAACCTTATGTTCCCTCAGCACCTAAGAATTTTTCCATCCAAATTAGACACATTGTGCAGAAGGAAAATAGGGCTGACCTGGTTGAATGCTAAGTCTAATTTCTTTTAAAGAACAACTACCAACACGCATGAATGCAAGTGAAATTGCGGTGCTGTTTCTCAACATACAGTGAACAGAGAAATCCATATTTCTCTTAAACTTAAGCAATGAGGTGTGATGCTGTGGCATGACTGTGATTTATTTGCTTGCTAACAACCCTGGTTTGCCTCTTTTCGGGAAATAAAGCACAATATCAACAATGTGAATACTATTTGGCAGGCACAACACCTAAAGTTCCTGCATAAAATCCATTTCAAGGTTATCGGTATCCTCCTCTATAAGGTACAAATGTATTGTTTTATTCCTATAATATTTTTTTTCTAGAACTGATCCTACACACTTCTCAATACACATACAGTATGTATTTTAAATTTCTTCAGTACATTTCTATCACATCTATATAATAATGAATTTCTGTATTCATTTTTATCCGAGGTGACATTACTTTTTACTCCATGTTGTATAATGCAGCCTAAAACAGTAGTGAATAATGACAGATTGACGAAATTGAATCAAATACAGACGCGCAAAACCCTTTTTTTCCATACAGGTAATAAGTAAACAGCAATACACGAACGACGATTCCTGCAAAGTTGAGGCTAAACACAACATCTTTGTGCCCTTCGAGTTAAAGTGCCCCATCCTGTGACTCATTAGCATGCACTGAGAGGCACGACAGCGGGTGTGGATGCATGCTCCTGAGTCTCGTTTGATTGCTAATGTTTTCTTCAGAGAACTCCTGTTCAAAAGAGAAACGAGACTTGCGTGATAAAAAAACAAAAAAACAAACTGTGCTTTGGTCCTTTACACAATGACGTTCTCATTTAGAATTTCAGATTGCTCCGGCTCTGGCCCAAAATATTGCCATTGTGAGAGTAAGGTGTAAGGGGTAGAGAATGGTCTTGTCCTAGACCAACCTTTGTGTAACAATTTGTTTTTGTTTTTAAATATTGTCATATATTATAAAGACTGTAGAATTGTTGGGATGAAAATGATGGAGTAAAAAAGTCAGAACATATCCGGTAAGTATTGCACTGGAGCGACAAATCCCAACCTTCCAGACCTGGTACCATTGCACATCAGTTCGATGACTGAGTCCCTGCCTATTAATCATCGTTGCACCAAGAGAATGCACCCAAAATGGCAAACAAAACGATACCAACCAGTGACTCTAAATCAAAATTACAAACACACACCTATATGGAGTGGTGTAGCTAAGCATTCTAGGCTCAAATTCTGACGTTGGGTTCACAGCATGCCTAGAGTATCCAGTCCTACACGGGGACTTCAACCAAAAACATACTGAGGATTTACACTGCTCCATTCCAGGTAGAATGCTAATGATGATGTGATACATGTGTATCCAAGAGTGAAATTTTTATAAATTAACCACAAGACCATTGCTGTGTTCCTAGAAGCAGCATACTTGTGGCACACTTAAGTTTGCCAGCATAGTGAACCATTCTGTAAGAGCGCAGTCTCAATCCTCATATCAAGGATCTACCGTGACACATACACACACATTTCTTAAAGGGGAGCTCAATTATAAACTGAGCATAAACTTGAAGAAAGAGAAAATAATAACCAATAACTGGCGTTTGTGGCAAAAGAAATTATAAGTATCCCCTCGACAAAGAGTGCACTAAAGAGAGCCGACAGTCAGATCACATATAAAGCATAATGTGGCTAAATAAGAATGTCTGGATTATTCAGAAAACGGTCTTAAAGGTTTACTTACAGGTTACTCAAAACCTGTATATTTATTCCCATTTGAAAGTTGTGCTTTCCTTTAATTTCATAATTACAATCCATTTTCAATTGTAGCATTAGAACAAAAATATATACTTTTATCATAAAATGAATGTAAATCTTTTCAAACCCAAAGAGAAAACAGAATTAAATATCTATATCTATGTTTAAATGAATTTCAGAGATTTTCCGTATGGTTAAAATAGAACACAAAATAGATAGTTTGACATTATCCTAAATGTTTCGTTCAAGAACATCGGGTAGTATATCTCCTTACCAGTAAATACCTAAGCTGCTCTACTGACACTGCATAAACTAAGCATTCGCAGGAGGCAGAGACCGGTTAGCGACCGGAGTAGGAATTCGGGTTTAAAGCTATGTTGCAACGGGATAGTGTCAAGGTGGGCACACTGAAACAACCTATTTCGCGAAGATAGGTAAGTAGGTATTGGCGTTATCATGTGAACTATACAGCTTTAATGCTACGAGTGAAATCCATCACATTCGGTAAGAAAACGCAAACATGCATACAATAAGAAATACATTAATATACTAGTGAACACATAAAGTAGCAACCACAACCCTACCTTTTTTAGTATCCCCATCCCATTCTGACTTCTGGTCCTGATGATACAGTCGCTGATGTTGCGCCTTGTCCAGCATCCTGAAGGGTGTATGAGGGGGGAAAAACACGATGGTAGAGCAAGGAGCTGGCGAGCAACTTGACAAGCCATTTGTCCAATCAGAGTGCAATCTGATGGATGGGTAACCAATCCTGGCAGCAGAAATACAACTTTATTGTAGCAAGATAGATTGTCACTACTCTTTCCTCTGCTTTTTACTTTACTGTATAGGCCTATATTTATTAATTAATCAGATTAAACATACCACACCAACAGATATATTCAAAGTCGCAAGGACATAACATAGGCAACAGTATCTTTCTAAGCAGGCAATACATTTATTTTGTAGATTATTTTTTCCTACAGTGCAAAAAAAAATATTAAAAAATTAACGTGAAAAAGGTCTGTATATATGAACAATGAGATCCATAAGATTAAATGCTGAATGATGGGAAACCTAGAATAAGACATACTACCAGTGTGCCAATTACGGCATGCTATTTAACAACGTCCAAAAATGTGTACATTGTCAGATCAATTGCCAATTAAATGTTGAAAAGGATAACTTTCTTAGAGTGCCATTCACTCTTATGAAACTGCTTTGTAAAGCAAACATTTTATTTTTAAATGCGTAATCCGCGGTTTTAGCCTTTACGTAAGGAGGTGTGTATGCTAAACTTAAAGAGCAGAACGCTTCACAGTTTAGTGTCGCTTTGGACGTACGCCAATAGAGGTAGGTAAGCGGTAAGAGGATGACTGTCCGTCCACATTTGTTCGCACACCTATTTTAAGTTTTTAGTTTTGTTTCCAAGGCAGTCTAGCTGCTAGGGTATGTTGACATATGCCCCAAAGCGGATTGCTAACTCGTCACGAAGTATTACTTTTATAGAATGCATGCCTATTTGAAAAAAAAGGAGGCATTTTGTAACTGACAACATTTAAAACAAGAACAAATATTGAGATGGCTTCACCAGGCCAATGGAGCTCGCTAAGTCTAAGGAGATGACACGCTATAATGAGATTGAAAAGAAACGTACACCTGTATCTTTGGATGGATATGGATTAATATGTCAATGTGTCATAAGTCAAGCCTATATTATTTAAAATGTAATGTTAAAGTGTATACAATATTTATTGAGTTGTCTCTTTTGAGTGACTATATTCTGCATATTTTACACTGGTGCATGTCCAATGAGTACTTTTTACACAACATTAAGTAATACAGTAAACTGATCAGCAAAGGCAATTCAGTCATTTCAAATAAATGTTTTATTGCTCTTGGATAAGCAATAAATATAGTGAACCAGCCTGACAGTATGATAGAATCAGGAATTATCTTGTACAAAGCAAGGTATTCTAATCAAAAAATAATAAAGTGTTCATTGCAAAATATTTGCTGTTTAATAGGATACAAATATCCAAAACAAACATGATTAAATACCAAATCATTGGATATATATAACCTGCTGTATATATTATAAATAAAATATTTCCAAAATATTTTTCACTGCCGCACACCAGGTGCTAGAAACAGGCAAATGTAAAAAGGCTGATTGGTGGAAAGTAAAAGCCAAGACAAAAATAACAAACAAATAGTGTAATGTCTCCATGAACAGAATCCAAACATGCCAAATAAATTATCCAATAAGCATTGTGTATTTAAAAACTTTTCTTTTTTAAATGCTCATTGTAATTAAAGGGGAACATTTTATTTGAAAAAAATCATTGTGGGATTGTATTAAAAAGCCCACGCTGGAAAAGTCGATGTATATACATTCAGGGGAAAACAATTAATGTCAACATTCGCTTCAATTTGATGAACTATTACTTTTCACTTGCTTCATACATTCTGCTATTTACTTCACACACCTCACAACCATTTTCCTTACTTATCAAATCCACTCTCTGACTTTCCCTGTATAACACTTATCTTCTGTCCTTCAATAACATTCACTATATTCCTTCAAATTGTACTCGACCTTTGAAAGCAGTGTATGCTGTCATTCATTGTATCCGATCTCTTCTATTCCACTTGATATGACGTGAGTCCTGCACGCATGCCATTCACTGTGTGTGGTAGTCGGGTTATTTTCAAAGGACACTTCTGGAAACTGCTTTTCTATGTTGATGTTTTGGAGATATTGGGGTAATGTCTTGAGGGGGCCATTGGGTCTTGGTTAGCTGCATGTCCTTCTCAAATTTGAAGGGGGTCTTCGGGGTGTCGGGTGTTGGTGGCCAAACTATTGTTATTTTGTTGCAGCTATGTTTGGTTTCAATTGTTTTGATACGTTTCCTGTCTTGGGTTTGTTGTGAGTGCGTTGCTGTGTCCTTGTCCAAAGAACTAATTGAATATCTCCAATTAAGTTGCTCCAGTGAGGGGAAGGGAAGATTCTTTCCAACTCCATTATTAAAGCACCCTTTGGATTTGGGGAGTTGTTTGTAATGATGGAGACAGAACAATTGTCCATGGAGAGAGACATAGTTGCCAAGGCTGCAAGGCACAAGCATACAATGAATACAAATTTCCTAACACATTTTATTTTGATTAAACAATGTCACTATATTTTACCTTAATTTACTTCCACAGTGTTCACAGCAGAAACAGGACTTATGGAACTTCTTTCTGTCCGCCATTAGAGCGTCCATCGGATATACCCTCCTCCGACATAGTGTGCAAAGCTCCGACTTTGGAACTCGAGTCTGGGTTGGAAAGATAAACAATGTTTTATTTTCATTGTCATCATCTAATGTATGGATCATTTTGTTCTTTATTGCAACGCAATAAAATGTATCTGCTAAAAAGCGTTCTACCAATTTGATAAAGAGATTAATCACAATTCTGTTAAATTAGTATTGGGTTGCAATCACAGAGAGCACACAGTAAATAATATTCTTTCTAAGCAACAGTGTAGTTGTCAATGTGAGCTACAACAAACACAATTCTCAGTGCTAAATGAACAACCATGGCATTAACTTTCATACATGCAAAAAGGTCTATTTTCACACTTTACATTATTAAATATAATCTAAGTGTAACACAGTGGATCAGTGGGCAACGGAGACTGTTTTTTTCCCCCCAAATCCCGAAAGTATTAAAACAACACCAACACTCGCTTTTGAACAATTACCCTGTCATCTTAACATGGGTGATTGTGATGTGTTGCAGTGGATTCTCAAATGCAAAAACAAGTATTTTGTGTCCAAACATAATTTGAATACAATTCACAAGCTACATAAGGCAATAACATAAAAAACGCCATTAATATGACTCACACCACTGCTTGTGATACTATCACATGACGTAAGTTCATACCATAAATCATTTGTATATTAACGATTGAATGAAATACACAAACTGCCAAAGCATGCCCATGTACTTAAAAGCTTATATTTGTGAATTACAGGATCAATGTAATAATGTCTCTGCCCGACTTCCACAACAATTTAAAGACACACATGTTAAACCTCAATATTGGCTCTTAAATGTAGCCTGCAGCATTTGCGTTGGCTTTGCATTTTAATTTGATGGACTCCTATTCCTTTGCTTTAATTTAAGCTCTTGAATTTCTCGTAGCCAACAATTAGCTCAGGTCGCACTTGATTTGTACTCTGGCATTAATCAGGACCTTTGTGGGGCAACTGGGTTTGGTATGCGAGAATTTATCTACCTGATTTGTGTTCCTTTATCTGCTCAGGTTGGTTGTCCTATTTGCAAATCACTTTGGATAAAAACAACTAAAATAGCGTATTGTCATTTAACTTATTATCACAACCAAATGCCATGCGCCATGCAAATGTCCTCATAGATTTGAACTCTCCCACAACTTGTCGTACAGGCAGGCATATGCAAGGTCTTTACCGTTTACTACGGTCTTCGACTGATGTGAAACAACGTGTGTCGTCCTTTCCTCTGCAACACTGTAACCCAAACTTTTGAAAACATTCTCGCTCTCCATCCACGTTTTGTGAAAATTCCTCAGCAGTTCCTCTGTCGAGGCTTCGTCGGTTTCCATGGGATTCATCTCGGCGTTTTTCCTTTTAACCGCATCTGCGTATGAGAACAGAGCAGGGGCTGGGGTCGGGTGGGTAGAGACACTCTCAGACTGATGGGAAACAGTCGTGGTACTCCGTGTTCCCGTTATCTCGTTGCCAAATTCATCAACATCTGAGTACTGCTCTGTCGATGATTTGGTTTCAGAAACGTCTGATGGCTTAGTTGACACGGTTTCTGCCCCATCTTGGTGATGAGGCAGTGGGGTGTTCTGCCGACAGCTTTCCTTGGACTCCTGGGGCCTCTCTTGCTTTGAACTGTCCGCTTTTGTTTGACTAAGGCTCTCCTCCTTCCGTTTGTTTTTATCCGGTTCGCCTGCTGGACTTTCCTCATCCAGTTCAAAAACATTTTTAATAGCCTGGATGTCAAAAGTTGGAATTTCTTCTTCCATCATGTCTGCCCAATCAGCAGTCTCTGTGTTTTTAGTTCCGCTGTCAAATATCCCTCTGACTGAGACTAGCTCTTTTCTGTGGTACACTTTCTCCTCCGACGATTCAAATTTGTCGAGGAGACCAGACACGTTCACCGTGGGAAGGTCCTCCTTTTCCTGACCTTGAGTCTCTGTGTCCAGTTCCTCCATGTCTGGGCCAAGGCGCTCAGGGATGTCGATGGGGTCCTTGCGGATATACGTCTTATTTTCCTCCGCTTTACGGGCCTCTTCAAAATAATCTTTCTTGTCTCTTACTGATGTAGTGATGACAGATGAAGTTTCCATTACGCTCTGATCTGTTTGATGGAATGAAACGTTAGTCAACTGCACAGACATGGCCTGTGGCGCATCTATTTCAGAGCTCAAACGCTCCTTGTTTTCAAGAGCTTGCCCCTCGATTTTAATTTGACGATGGAATGACGCAGGGGACTCCAGAATCTCAGATTTCTTTTCCGTGACCAGCTGAGGAGGAAATAACGGAGGAGGGGTCACCCCCCGGGACAGCTTGGCCGTCGTGTCTTTCAGTCGAGGCAAATTCTCTGCTCTGTCAAACGTGGGGGAGCAAGTGATCCTGTTGATGCGCGACGTCGGGGTGTCAGACCTGCGCGGGGGAGGCGTGGGTGGTGTGGCTGGTCTGAAAAGCGGGGTTGGGGACGGAGTCACTCTCTGCGGTGAGTCCGTTCTCCGTGTGGATTCGATGGTAATAAAGGTGGGCGAGGGAGGACGTGTCCTCAGCGAGGGCGAGGGAGCTCTGAGGTCTGACCGTTTGGCTTCGCCACTCTCCTGTTGGATGCTTTCACGTGAGCTCTTTTTTTTCTTTTTACCCTCTACTTTTACGGAGCCAATAGAGATTTTGGATATTCTTGCCGTTTCACCGGCAACGTTTTTTTCAGAGATGGGCTCACATTCATGCTTTTCTAAGGTCTCTTTACCTTGCAGGTTAAATAATTTTGCTTCGGCTAATGTTTTCACATGTTCAAGTATCTCTTGAAGCTTGTGTGGATCATTTTGAATCGCAGATGCCTCCAAATCAACTTTCTCCTCGGGGCTCATGAGGCACTCTGGAATTGTATTGAGCATTGTCTTCACAGATTTACAATCAATGTGCTCAGTGACTTTCTGCATTTCTGTTATATGTGAGATTAACTTTTGTTCCTCTTGTTTCTGTGAATTTAATGTGTTTTCTGCCAAGGCCACTTCTTTATCTACTGACATGCCAGTTTCTTTCACTGGGACATTATTTTGCTCATCCTTTGACTTCCCTTGATTTTTCTTGGCATCTTTTGCCTCACTGCTTTGTTGAGACTGCTTCACCTGCTTTTGGCCTTTCTGTTGCTTGACACTTTCAGTCAGATCACCTTTACCCGCGGTAATTATAACCTCTTTATGAAACTGAATATGTTCCTCCTGCGTGGCCTGGTGGGTTTGGACAATGGTGATTGCTTCCTGGTTCTGAGAGGAAACAGTTGAATTAGATTCTGTCGAACCAGCAGCATCCGTGCTTTGGGCCGCCTGCGCCCCACCTTTGGATTTTCTGGATTTTTTCTTCTTCTTCATGGGTGTGGAAATCATTGACTGATTGTCTGACGTAGTAGCAGTTGCAACGTCCGCAGCAGGAATAATGGTCTTGACATTTTTAATCTCCTCCTTAATCTCAGACTCAACAAGTTCACTAGTCATTTTCACACTTGTGACACTTTTCACCTCCACCTTTTCTTGTGATATATTTATAACTTCGCATACATTTGCTGGTTTGCCGGTTGGTTTTGTATCCACATGCTTTTCTTTGTTATTCTTCTTTGATTTTTTCACTGTTTTGACATTTGCCTCTAAACTGACCTGCTCTGCTTTAATGGACAGATCAGATTGTGTTTCCTGTCCTTGACTCACAGTTTTTTCACTCCTCTTTTTGTTTTCGGCTTTGTCTATTTTCGATGCGCTCAGATTCTTTTCAGGTTTAGTGGAGGTTTCTGCCTTTTTCTGAATCTTTTCTGGTGCGGTTGAGGCAGAATCGTTTCTCTTTTTTTTCTCTGATTGTTGCGATTTTCCAGATTTTGCATTCTTTCCCATAATGGCCTTCTCTGCTTTAGGAGATCCATCCAGAATCTTCTCAGGTGTCGCAAGGCTTTCATTTAGATTTTTACCCTCAGATTTATTTGTGGTCTTAGTTTTCATATTCTTGAATTCCTTTTTGCTGTCCGTTGAAATACTGTCTATTGTTTTCACAACACTGGCTGAGGATTGAGCTTTGCTAGTGACAGCTGAATGAGATTTCTTACTGGTGACTGAGGCCATGTGTTGACTGGAGGAGGTTAGTGTCTGCTGTGTCATTGATGAAACGGACGTGATCTGTTGAACAGATGACACTTTGGAAGTCTGATTAGAGACCACACGTTGCTTGGCAGAGGTCATTACAGTAGGATCTTCCCGATCTTTCTTACTAATAGGTGTAATCAAAGGGTTACCTGGAGAAGTATCAGAGGCTTTGACATGCTTGGCGACATCAGATGATAGAATGCCTGTTTGGCTTTCGGTCACAGTCTTTTCAGCTACTTCTTCTGTGAAATCAGATGTTATGCTCTGCTTTGATCGCTCCTCGCCAGAGTCTTTGTCGGAAAGCGTCTCTAATGCGACGTTGATGGAGTCATGTTTGAAAGAGGGAGTTGGGGTAGTGGGTGGCGTATACTCATCCTTCATTTGACGATATTTCACCTCAGATTTGATCAGCGGCGTGTTGAATCTGGTCGTATTCGTTTTACCTCTCATGAAAGGAGGAGGTGAGGGCGGGGGGGTGAATTTCACCGGGATGTACACTTTCTTTAATGGACGAGGTGACGGAGGGGGTAGCGGGATTACCGTCGGAACGTTTAAGGACTCCGCAGACGTAGTCGATTGTGTCTCCGATGTCCCCTGTTGAGTGTTCTCCAACACCGCTTTAGGCTCAAGTTTGGGGACTTTCTGTAGAGTAGGGGCTTTGACCTTTTTGACCGTCATTTTCGTGGCTTTTCCCAGGGAATGATGAGGTGAGTGGGACGGCATGTTGTCGAGTTCTTGTTGGGATGGGGGTGGTGGGAGGAAGTCGGGTTCGGAAAGACGAGGAAGGTCTGAGTCGATGGATATGGGCGGTGGAGGAGGAGTCGGGGGAGGAGGAAGGTCGCTGTCCAGCCTGCCTATAGGCGAAGGAGGAGTGGGAAACTGAAGATCACATTCAGTCCTTGGGGGAGGTGGCGGAGGGAGAGGCAGATCAGCCTCTGATGCTGTTGGTTGAGGGATATAGTTATCTCTTTTAACTTTTGTCTTGTCTAATTTGATCATACCTCTTCGGTTCAAATTGCAGAAGTCTGTTTTCAGAGTTTTAATGCCATGCTTTTGGGTGATAGTTTTGTGTTCCATGATGTTTGTTACTTGCTGAGATGACTGGCATTCTGTGCATTCAATTTGGGTGCGGGAGTGGATCTCTGCGGATGTCTCAATTTGGTCTTCGTTGGCCGTTTTTATCTTTTGTACGTTTCTTTGTTCGCCAGAGCTTAGATTTTTAACAGCAGGTGCCTGTTTTACCCTCACCTTTCTGTATGCTCCTGGTTTCATTTTGGGAGTTTCACGTTGAGCTGTTTCCAAAAGTGACTTTATTGTACCTTTTACATCACCTTTAATGACCTCCTCTTTCTCTAATTGATTTTGCTCCTGGGTATATAGTGACTTTATTGACGTCTTCACGTCGCCCTCAAAGCTAAGTCGTCTTTGCATTTTCGGTGACGCTGATGGCTCCAATAGAAGCTGAATAGTGCCTCTCACGTCACCCTGAACATCTATTTGCTGTTGGGTGGCCCTCTTTTCAGCAGAGGCATCTTGCAAGCCTTGCAAGGCTGTTTGAATATCACCCTTAACAATTTCTTCCCTCTCTACATCCCTGACAGTTTGTTTCGCCAATTCTAAAGATTTCAAAGTGCCCTTCACGTCCCCGGAAACTAAATCTTCCACCACAGCCTCAACTCTGGATGTCGTGGATTTCTCAAGGGATTTCATGGCTCCTCTGATGTTTCCCCGGACGATGTCTGGTCTCTCCACCTCCTTGTGTCGCTTCTGGGCCCTCTCCAGGCACCGGAGGGCTTTGGGTATGTTGCCTTTGACCACCTGCTCTTTCTCCACGGCAACGGTTTGTTTTGACGACTGAGTAAGTGAATCTAGTGCGGCTTTCAAGTCGCCTTTGACGATCTCCTCTTTTTGCAGGCCTCCCAGCGACACGCTGGGCTCCGTCATGAACACCTTGACCGTGTTGTGAACGTCGCCGCGCATCTCCTCCTCTACAACGGTTCGCTCGATCTGGGTTTGGTCCCGGCTGAGGATGAGCTTCGTCCCTTTGATGTCTCCCCCTATGATCTCCTCTCTCTCGACCTTGTCTGGCGAGGCTTCATCTGGTCCAACCTGGAGTTGTTTGAGATAGTCTAGAGCCCCAGATTCGATGCAAGTGGAGTAAAAGTTGACATTTCCCTTTTCAACGTCTTCCACTTTGATCCTGTTTTGCTCTGTGTTGTCCGGGTTAGTCAGCATATGGAGGGCACCTTTAATGTTCCCTTTAATGATATCTTCTTTTTCTACATTCGTTTCCTGTTGTTTATTCAACAGGGAATAAACCGTCATTCGCACGTCCCCCATTTCATCTTCCTGGATAAGTATACCACGTTTACTTGAACCGTCCTCCTTCAGAAGGTTATTCACAGCTTCTTGGATGTCACCTCGTAGTATTTCTTCCTTTTCAACGTTGGTTTCCCTTTCTTGATTGAACAATCGGTGCACAGTTGTGCTGATGTCGCCCTTCTCCTCGGAATCGATCACGATCTGCCTCCTGTTTGTTTCTCCACTGTTCAAGAGGTTCATCATAATGCTTTTAAGGTCTCCCTTGACAATATCTTCTCTTTGGATTTCTGGAGCCTGCTTATTCATGAGCTGATATTTTGCCATTCTAACATCCCCAATTTCATCAGTCTCAATGAGTATTCCCTTTGAATTAACCATTTTTTTGGAATAGAGTTCCTCAAGGGTTTCTTTGATGTTTTTGCCCAGGATTTCAGTTTTCTCCGTGTTCGACTCATTAAATTCATGGAAGGGAGTGGTCTCAAAAAGCCATGTGGTCGTCTGAACGTCCGCTTTGGGGATGTCCTCTCGAGTAACCACTGTATCCTCTTCATCGACCTCTTTAATGTGGTCAAGGGGATTTTTTTCAAAGAGCCATACGGATTGTTTTACGTCTCCTTTAGCCACCTCCTCCTTCTGAACGGTCTCAATGATATTTTCAGAGCTCATGCTCCGTATTTTGTCAATGGTTTGGGTCTCAAACATCCATTTGGCAGTTCTGACATCACCTTTTTGAATTTCACTGACATTCACGGTTCGAACCGATTGCTGTGACAGAGCATCGGACTCGAAACGCTTCTTGTTTGTGCTAACATCTCCACCTTGAATATCATCAACCGTTTTAACGCAAATCTTTTTTTCCTCAGCAATTCCGTCGAGGGGCTGCGTTTCAAATCTCCACTTGGCGGAACTGACGTCTCCCTTCTGCACGTCCTGCTGTGTGACAGATTTAATGAGGTATATTTCATCGGTGTCCCTGATTGAATCGAGCGGCTTGGTTTCAAACAGCCAGCGAGATCCCACCACGTCTCCCCGCATGACCTCCTCGCTTGTGACGGTGGTGACCTCATGGTAATGGCCCTCTTTGTCTTGAATGGCATAAAGGGGCTGCGTCTCAAACATCATGGTGTAGTTCTTCACATCACCTCTTTCCTCTTCTTCGCAGAGGATTTTTGCCAGTTTTGCTCCTGACTCGGGCTCGGAGGACACTTCTTGAATTTTATCCAAAGAATACGTTTCGAAAATAAAGCGGCCTTTGTCGACATTTCCCCCCTGCACGTCATTCACCGTCCGGGTGCTCTCAGACTCCTCCTGACCATCGCAGATAGTGGCTATGGATTGGTTTTCGAAAAGCCATTTGCAATTCACCACATTGCCTCTTTGAATGTCCTCGGATTGATTGTGTTTGAGTTTTTGCAAAATCTCTTCGGAGGTTGAGGTCATGATGTCGGAAGATTGATTTTCGAAAATGTACTTCATCTTTGACACGTCTCCTGAAGCGATGTCTATTTCCGTGACCCGCTTGAAAGCGCCCATATCCTCTCCGCTGATGTTCTCGAGATTCTCAGTTTCAAAGAGAAAGCGGGCCGTTCTCACGTCTTTGCCCAGAACATCCTGTTGATCCACGGTGCAAGTTTTCAGCAGAGTTTCTGTCTCATCTCGGATGGTATCAAGGGCTTGTGTTTCAAACAGCCACGTGCAGGTCTTTACATCTCCCTTCTGAACCTCCTCTGTTTCATTTTCATTCTTTGACTGAACCTTTTCATATAGGGCCTCCATGGGTTTAGTCTCAAACAGCCACTTGCAGGTTTTGACATCGCCTTTCACGATATCAACGCTCTCTCGGGTTCCCGTAATCTCCTCATCCTCGATGTTACTGAAGTACTTAATGGCATCCAGAGGCTGTGTTTCAAAAAGCCACTTGGCCGTTTTCACGTCTCCAGACTCAACCTCTTGCTTGGATATTCCCTTTATGATTTGGAATTGACTTATGCTTTCATCAAACTGGTCAATGGGCCGCGTCTCAAACATCCATTTGCAACTCGTCACGTCTCCTTTGATAACCTCCTCGCGGCGCACTGTCCTTACTTCATGGTAGTGCCCAAAGCGATCTTGCATGGCGTACATTTGATCGGACTCAAAGAGGTCTTTGTTTGATTTAACAGAGCCACGGGTCACACCCTCTACAAGTATCCTTTGGGATTCATCCCATTTACTTAAGTCTGTCGTTTCAAATATTTGCTTGTAGTTTGAGACGTCGACCTTATCGATTTCCTCTACATTTATTGTGCGCAGTAGCTCCTTTTTGCCCTCTCTGATGTTTTCCAGAGGATGGCTTTCAAACATCCACTTTTGGTGCCTTACATCCCCCCTTTCCTCGTCAAGGGTAACGCCTTTTTGTAGTCTCCCCACTTCCAGTAGGTCTTTTATATCATCCGTTGGTGCCGTTTCAAAATAATGTCTCGCTGATCGGACGTTCCCTGCAATGACTTCCTCTCTTGTCAAGGGCCTAGAATTGGTGTCATCTTTGAGGGTATCCATTGGCTGTGTTTCAAACACCCAGCAGTTCTTGCGAACATCCGCCTTGCAGCTTGTGCCGTCCTCCTGGGTTAGTTCCTCCTCCAGGTTCACAGTACGTACAACCTTCTTCTTCTCATCCCTTATTTGCTCCAGAGGTTTAGTCTCAAAGACCCATTTTTGGTGTCGCACATCTCCCCTTTCTTCTTCAGTTGCTGTGACCATTTTAAGCTTCCCTACGTCAGCGTTCTCCTTTTGGGTGTGTTTTGGTGAACTCTCAAAAAAGTGTCTCGCTGACCTTACATTACCCCCAATAACTTCCTCTACGGTCGGAGGCCTTGCATTGGAGTCGTCTTTCAGAGAGTCCATTTGCTGTGTCTCAAATACCAAGCAGTGTTTACGAACATCAGCTCCTAGGATCTCTTCCTTTTTCATAGTTGAACTATCCCAGTCGTTGTTAATAGAGTCCAAGGTCTTGGTCTCAAACAACCACCTTCCCGTTTGACCTTTGCTGTTGTCTCCCATGGTCAAACTGCACACAAGCTTCACAGTGGTGGAGACTTGAATGGACATGTCTAGAGGTTGTGTATCAAAAAGCCAGCGTGAAGTGATGGAGTTCTCCGTCTCCATCTCAATTTTGCGCACAGATTTGATCACCAGCAGGTGAGATGACTGGCCCATCAGGACACACGTGACCTGAGTGTCAAAAGTGCTTGTGATCGTTTTCACATCTTTGATTTCCTCTAATACTGACCTGAGACTCAGAAGGTGACTCTCATCGATGGTCTCAGTGTGACCCAAGGTTTCCATATACGTACTTTCAACCATGTAAATCGTCGAGTTCTCATCTTCCTCTGTGAAGACAACCTCTTTCGTTAGCTCTTCCTTGCTGTGCATTTTGTTAAGGGTCTCCATCGGTTTGGTTTCAAACAGCCAGGCGGCTGCTCGTACATCCCCTTTGTCCAGTTTGTTACATTTATTCCTGTATTCCGTTGACTCTGTATTGTGTGATCCCAGTTCATCCATCGGTTTAGTCTCAAACATCCAAGCGGTTCGTCTCACGTCTTTCCCTACTATTATTTCCTGCTGGGATATTTTTTTGTCGTCGTCCTCATCTGGAGTTTCATCTTTGATGGCATCCAGGGGCTTGTTTTCGAACATCCAACGCATGGACTGCACCTCTCCTTGAAGTATTTCATCCCACTCCAGGTACTCCTGATCTGGGCTATCACTCGTATTATTGGGACTGAAGCCATAATCCTCGTACACATACTCCTGGGTCTCAAGATCATTACTGGCCATCTCAGTTTCATCATTGAAGTACTCCCGTTCAATATTCTTCCGAACCTCAGGATGGATATGCTTACAAAGTCGTTTTAACTCGTACTGGTTCCTCTGTTTGAAGTAAGCCTCTTTGTTGATCGGGTGTTTTGACTGGGGAACTGGTTCTGGCGGATCAGGTGAGTAACAGAATTCTGGAATTTCTGGACTCTCTGGTGACCCTTGTAGTAAGTCTGGTGGTGGGGGTGGGAGATACTCAGAATCTTCAGGCAGAGGTGGAGGAAAGTTTTCAGACTCGTCATAGTCCATAAAGGAAGCATCAGTCATTTGCATTTCTTGAGTGCCAGATGCTTCGTACATCTCACCAGAGGCTGCTATGTGCGTTACATTTGAGGACCACTGTGATTGATTGCTGTCACG
>JAVQJS010053171.1:0-17057 GCA_036024795.1 Galaxias rostratus | reverse complement strand
ATTAATTAAAGAATGAATCGACCTATACTATAATCGATCTATACATATTGATAGCGTGTATTAAATACCTAAACACATATTCTTGTGTTCCCAGGATATAGCTATACTTACTTCAGAGTTTCCAGTCTACAGTGTGGACTATCTAATCCAACAGAGAGAAGCGTCACCACTGACGCCCAGAGCTCATTGTTACTCAGGTCCAGCTCTCTCAGGTGGGAGGGGTTGGCGCTCAGAGCTGAGGCCAACACTTCGTAAGAATCTTTGTTCAGTTTACAGTCAGCAAGCCTGAGAACAGAAGCGAAGTAATAGACATTATAGTATCAACTAGATGGTCAGCGTATTTGAGTTTTGAAAAGCGCTTTATAAATATAATGTATTATTATTAGTGGTCATGCCGTTATAATAAATAATATAATAACAATAATAAATAAATAAATAATAATAATAATAAAAAAAATAATAATACAAATATGAACCATCCCTCAGCGTAGCTTGTTAATAGATAAACTGAGTAACCAACAAAGAACATCTAGTCTTTGAGCAATCGTATGTTGTGTGTAGGTGAGTGTAAGGACAGGGAACGTCAATTGTTTTATTTTTCATATCTTTGGAATTAATTCAGGTTTAAAGGGTTAATATGTTTGAACAATTTGTTTGTACATATCAATCTTTTTTTGAATAAAGAATTTACCAAAATAATCTTCCGTTAAAGCTACAGACCTCTAGTTTCACATACAAAAAACAAATAGTCTACAAAGCAAATCGTTTTTTTATGAAAAGTTTTGCTAGTGGATGATTGATGGATGGATTTTTTTTTATAAAATTTGACTGCCCTAATATCTATAAAATATTATGTATACACACATTTTAATCTGTATTTTTTTGAAGTTATCCCTCAAATGTGACTCACAAACTCTAGTGACAAAGATATGTAATCACATATATTTTCAAATTTGTAGTGTTTGACAACCTTAAGTACAATCAAAATATACAATTCACAATCATTACCTCACATCAAATTACCTAGCAATTTTAAAGTTCCTCACAGCAGGAAGCAGTCTCCTCCTCCCTTTCTCTGATGTGTTGTATGTCTTCGGGTCAAACTCATCCAGAACCTCCTCTGACATTTGCAGCATGTAGGCCAGAGCTGAACACTCAACATCAGACAGTTTTCTACCTGATCTATTTTTTGACTTCAGGAACTTCTGGATCTCCTGCTGTATTGAGTGGTCCTTCATCTCCATCAGACAGTGGAAGGTGTTGATGTATCTGTCAGGGCAGACACCAGACACACTTATCTCCTTCAGGTGTTCAATGGCTCTCGGAATTTCATCTGGACTGTCATCTGTCTGAGCCAGCAGGCCTCCTAAGAGGGTCTGGTTGGACTCCAGTGAGAGGCCATGAAGGAAGCGAACAAACAGGTCCAGGTGGCCATTCTTACTTTCCAGAGCTCTGCTCATTGCTTCCCACAGAAATATCTCCAATGAAACATATTGTTGGTCATACATTTTTCTGAGCACAGAGTCTAACGTTTCCATGTTCTTGGTTGTGTAACAATGGAACATGTAGACTGCAGCCAGAAACTCCTGAACACTCAAATGAACAAAGCAGTAGACCGTTTTCTGGAAGAGCAGAGACTCTCTTTTCAAGATCTGTGTGCAGACTCCTGAATAAAGGGAGGCCTCTTTGACATCTAGACCACACTCTTCCACGTCTCGTTGGTAGAACACAAGGCTGCCTTTCTCAAGATGTTTAAATGCCAGCTTCCCCAGCTTAAGAATAACTTCTCTATCAGTCTCCATCAGCTCCTGTGGATTCACCTCATTTCTCTCATGATACTTCTGGTTCTTCCTGTTTGTCTGAATGAGAAGGAAGTGTACGTACATCTCAGTCAAGGTCTTGGGCATCTCTCCTCTATTGTCTCCACTCAACATGTGCATTAGAACTATAGCAGTGATCCAACAGAAGACTGGGATGTGGCACATGATGTGGAGGCTCCTTGATGTCTTGATGTGGGAGATGATTCTGTTAGCCATGGCATCATTTGCACTGAATCTTTTCTTGAAGAACTCCTCTTTCTGTGGTTCTGTGAACCCTCTCACCTCTGTCAACAAGTCAACACACTCAGGCGGGATCTGATTGGCTGCGGCAGGTCGGGAGGTTATCCAGAGGAGAGCAGAGGGGAGCAGATTCCCTTTGACGAGGTTTGTCAACAGCACATCCACCATCGATGTTTGTTTGACATCAGACACAATCTCATTGTGCTGGAAATCCAGTGGAAGTCTGCTTTCATCTAGACCATCAAAGATGAACACAACTTTACAGACAGCAAGCATCTCTGCTGTGATTCTCTTTGATGACGTGTAGAAAACATGTATCAGTGTGAGAAGACTGAACGGCTCATCTTTTATTAAGTTCAGCTCTCGAAATGAAAGCAGAAACATGAGAAGGACATCTTGATTTGCCACCTTTTCTGCCCAGTCGAGGGCGAACTTTTGCACACAGAATGTTTTTCCAATGCCGGCAATGCCCTTTGTCAAAACTGTTCTGATGTGCCTCTCTTGACCAGGTAGGGGTTTGAAGATGTCATTGCAGTTGATGGGTGTGTCATGGAAGGTGTTTGTCTTGGTTACGGTCTCAAGTTGCCACACCTCATGTTCATCGTTAACCCCTTCAGTCTCTCCTTCTGTGATGTAGAGGTCCGTGTAGATCCTGTTGAGGGGGGTTCCAGTCCCTGCTTCAGCACTGCCTTCCACCACAAATTCAAATCTTCCCTTCAAAATCTTCCTGTGACTTTCTGAAACATGCCACACTTCACTGTCCACTGTGAAACAAAGAAAAATAGACTTCAACAAATAATTTATGCTTCTAAAAGTGCATTATTTATGTAAATAGATTCAAAGTTTTTAAGACAAAAATTTGTGTAGAAATTTAAAACATATGGTACACCACTTTTAGTTAGGTGCCTATGCACCATATCTGCATCCAACCCTGTTGTGTTTGTCATTAATCCATCCATTAACAAAACCACTTATCCTACGCAGGGTCACAGCTGGAGCCTATCACCGCCAACTTTGGGCGAGAGACGGGGTACACCCTGGACAGATCGCCAGTCCATCGCAGGGCTAACACATAGACATACAACAATTCACACACACAGAAATTCACACCTAGGGACAATTTGGAGTCACCAATGAACCTCCATGTTTTTGGACAGTGCGAGAAAACCAACACTAACACAAAGAGAACATACTCCACACAGGAAGGTCCTCAGGTGGGGATCGAACCCAGGACCTTCTTACTGTAAGGCAACAGTGCTAACCACTGCACCACCGTGCTGCCCAAGAACATGAACAAAGTTATATTAATATTCTTACTGTTATGAAAGTGTTGTTTGACAGTCGGTTGAGCGGGTGGCTGCAGTACATGTTGTCTCCTCCTACAGTGGGGGCAGTCATAATCTCTTGATGGACCAGGCTGGTCCCAGTATGAGGTGATGCATTGTCTACAGAACCAGTGTCCACAGGTGGTAGAAACTGGATCCCTCAGCATCTCCTCACACACTGCACACCTGGACTGGGCCTCAGGCAGAGCAGAACCACTTCTTTCACTGCAAGAAAATAAAAAGTTACAGCAAAAATAACTAACAAAAATCTAACATCCACGTACACACAAGTACCCAATGCTTAGACGTGTGGGTTGTTCACCGTTTGTCTGAGTGTTTTCTTACTTTTAGACTAGTCTACGTTTAAACTTCTCATTTAAACGTTAGGGAATCTACTCACTAAGAACTTGCCTACTGTGCATGTATATGCAAGAGCAACAATTTAGCTAATTTAATTTAAAAGTTCTCAAGATTGCCTCAGTTGGAGTGATCCAGGTCACCAATATAACCCCCAACAATACATCCAGGTCACCAACGGAACCCCAACAATACATATCATTAGTTAATGAGAGGCTTACTCTGAATTTGGGGGAACGGGTTCATTGCTAAACCCTGGAGGATTATGCATTGACCAGTCACTCTTCATAGACAGACAGCTGGGTGCTGGAGACTCTGGTCTCTGAGTCTGGTACTGGTCTCTCTTCATAGACAGACAGCTGGGTACTGGAGACTCTGGTCTCTGGGTCTGGCAAGGGCCTCTGGAAAGATCAATGTTTTTAAACACTTTTAGGGATGAGCAAATTACGTTACTATTGTTTTTTGTATCGGTATTCACTTGCCCTTGTAATGATTCAATACTTAAATCACCCATAGGGAAATCATAAGATCAGCATTGAACAAAACACTTGCTTACAATTCATCAACCAGGTTTCTGAATGTATAATGTACACTTAATTCTGAAATTAGTGTAACTCTGACATAAATGGTTATTTCAACAGCGGATTCCCAGGTCATAGTAAAGCAAATTAAGCCAAAAATATTCAAACAATGTGTTAACTTTGGGTCACATTTGGTTTACATGTTTGACTTCCTCCAACGTACAGAAATAGTGGCAGTGTAGTTATTGTTGTAATATACTTTGCTGTATTAGGATCTCTGCCACATCTTGCGGTTTAAATAGCTCATATATCTGTTTAATATCAGACCTATTCAGGGGAATGTCAAATAAAATAGCCCCATTCTCCAGCAAGACATTACAATGGCCTGCATTAACATGAATCCAAATTCATAGTGATGTAGCCAACTTTTAATGGTTGTGTTTATCTCTTGACTTGTGAAATTTGTGCCAGCAAAAACTCTGGCTTTTCCCATCTGGTCAAACCCAGGGATCTCTCCGTGCGTCCCAACGAGAGTCAGTGTCCATAACTACTCAACCATGGGGAAAGATAGCTCTTCACAAGAGCAAGTGATTGCACATGTATCTGACTCCCACGAGTTTCTGCTGATCGGTGACTGTAAAAGTAATAAAAGTGCTCTACTTTCAATTATTTCCTGTTTCCTCCCGAAGGGCTTGACCATACCACTGGGTCACAACTCCAATGTGACATCAGTTCGGAAAATAATTTATAGTATTTACACATTACAAATTTTCATAATATTAGAATTAAGATCACCAGCAATTTTACATTCTGGCAACTGAATTAAAATACATTTACAACATAATTTGAGGACCTGATAACATTAGCTTGTGACATTTACATATTGATGGCTATTGTAATGCTTACTCAGGTTTTGTGGAAACGGGTTCATTGCTAAACCCTGGAGGATTATGCATTGACCAGTCACTCTTCATAGACAGACAGCTGGGTGCTGGAGACTCTGGTCTCTGGGTCTGGTACTGGTCACTCTTCATAGACAGACAGCTGGGTACTGGAGATTCTGATCTCTGGGTCTGGTACTGGTCACTCTTCATAGGCACACAGCTGGGTACTGGAGATTCTGGTCTCTGGGTCTGGTAGTCTGCAGCGACCCCATCCTCTCTCTTCCTAGAGGCACTCATTCGGGATACTCACTGTTGTCTATTACAGTGATTGAATATGTTAGGGGAAAACAGGGAAAAAAAATTTGGTCACTCTTTCACACCACACATAGAACATAGTGCGATTGTAATCTTTAACCATAAGCAGTTTGTTGCCAGACACTCCAACACTCACATTACCGTCTTACTGCATGAACATCGTTTTTGGCCTTATGGAAAAAGTTCCCGGATGACATACTATACTTTTGGGATATATTGAGTAGCCGAGATAGGATACTGGATGATGCTTCACGCCCAAAATGCAATTTGGTAATTTCCATCTAGCTTTCACAGCATTACGAAAAGGCAGGGTTTTGGTCAGATGTTCCGGTTGAGTACATTACATAACGACATAATCAAATCTTTATTGAAAAAAGGGTAGTATTCTAGATTTCGGTCAAAGTTGTCAGTATGTAGTATGCACTAATTGAGTATGTAGTTACATTGGTGTATATAAGTAGGCAGTCCGAACACACCCTCAGTTTCACTGTGTAAAATCTTGCCACATCCTTAGTATACGTGACATCCTGTCTGAAGCAGTGGGTTGACTTGAGAGCCATTTGACGCCCCAATCAAACTTTGAACGGCATTGCATTGTTTTTACACAATCATTGCACCTTGGTTGACACAAGAGTTAAGACAATCTTAGGTAACTACCGTTCTGTGGTACATTCATGGTTTCTCCAGAAAGAAAAACATGCAATACCATCAAATGAACTCAACGTATTTGTACATACAAAACAATAGAGAATACTACATGTAGGTGTAAGTTATTAATACAGAATATTTATAGAATAAATTATGCAGTTATTAAATAATTCTTTGATTTTCACTGTGTGTGTTAAGACGAGCTACTACAGGTCTTATTTAAATTGTGTTTTATAGTTTGACTAGGACCAGTTAGGACATTGTTTAATATGCCTAATTTGTTTTTATTTAGGATTCAGAGTGGCGGGGTCACCATTCCATAAAGTAGACCATAATTACTTTACAAAGGTTTTATTGGAATAACTTCAGTATAAAGTCAATGTTGATACATTTTTCGGTTTTATATTATATTAGATATAAAATTACATTGTGCCACAACGTACAGACGTTATGAGCATCTTGCACAACCGCCCAACCTGCCCCTACACATAAAACCGCTGCTTATAGCCGTGCATAAGTTCAATGAATGGGTCAAGGGGCTCTATAAACGGCTCAAATATTTTAGTTACGTTTTTAATTAAGCCATTTTTATATATGTTTGTCAGAACACTTCTATACTGCATGAAAACCTTCAACACATTATAATTTCTAGAGGGTTAGAACGTGTGGGTTACACCTTTGCGGTGAAGGGTTAAACGTAAAAACAGTTAAACAGTTTTTACTTTTATTTTAAATTTGGTGTTCTCTCTTTCAGATCATCTAGAAAAGTAGCTGCCACTTTTCAAAAACGGATTCACCTGGTTTTGCAACTGGTGCGCGGAGCTGTCTGCAGAAATGTCATAATCCATCGTCTTAAAGTCTCATCTTTGTCTCAAAATGGAGTCAGTGCGGATGTCTTACTTTCAGTTTCATTTGAGACTCTAGGGAGCACTCTATAGTCAAACTAACTTACTGCGTTGACTGTTCAATAATTAGGATTTTAACTGTAAATGATTTCGGTGGACGAAAAGAAATAGCGATACCATACAAGAAAAACTGCTTCTGTGTGGCGGTAACTCCGTCTCCATCTGCTGGAGCTTAGACAACAGTGGATCATTGTGGGTTGTAACGAGGAACTAAAAAAGATAACAACCTGGAAGCCGCAGGCCTCTTCCTATCCAAGCCTGCTAGAGAGTCTTTCCACGAAAAGCAGTGGATCTATTCGCTGGTTTTGTCAAAATGTATCAAACTGTCAATATTTTATAAGTGGCACAAACGTGAAAAGCAGTGGGATCTACTCGTCGCCCACTTTGCCTGCTAATTTCCCCTAGGCTAAAACGTGCATGTAGATAGCCACCATGTAGCCCAATATTATACATAATGTATGAAGTATAGCGTATTTTTGCAGGTAAATTCATGGCGTTCCTTGTATCTTGTGGCCCCGCATGCCTTCTCGTTGCCACGCGATATTTTTTTTTTTTACTAACGTCACCAGGGGGTCACCAAAGCTTTAAAAGTGCAGTATGTAAGTTTGTATTTCTTGCAATAATTTGTATTTATTTTTATATTTATTACACAGCTCGTGGATGATATTAAACCCAATGTTGAGAGAGAAAGTGCGTTGTGTTTGAGCACCCTGGGCCCTGGATTCTGCTTTGAAAAACAAAATCTAGGGATACCCGCCTATACCAACCAATGAGGAGTTTTTGCGATGAGTAAAGGTTACCGGTCTGTCATTCACCTCGCGTGCACACTCCTAGGTTCACCTGCGTAAAGGGTCACCCTCCTTACAAGCTTGTAACCATTCGCATGGCAACAGTAGTGTGTAAACTAGTACTAATTGCTAGGCGGCTGAAGTCATTGCATCTCATCTCAGAAGACTTCACTTGTGAATTCACCAAGTGCAGTTGTAGAACGTTTGGAGGCATCGTCCCAGATTTAGGTCAGAACCACTACATTGCTTTTGTTAATGTAAACTGACTGTATGTCGTTACTATGGAAACCGTAATTTGTGTGTAAGCTGTTACTCTGGTAGGTACCCCTCAGTGTTAAAGCGTTAACGATCAACGTTAGGGATTCTTTAATTTCTTAGCTCAGACATGGTTTATGCACGCACACGGGCGTGTGTGGGGTGGCAGGGGCTAAAGACTGGAACTGGTTGGAACGGACCGGTCTACGGTTACCCAATACGCATCCCCACGCGAACCCTTGTTTCATAGCCAGCCTAGCATTTGTAATGCTATTTGTGTAGCTCTTTTACAGAATCAGTCCAGATGCGTTATAGGCATCGCTCATCGCGCACATAAGTGAGTCTAGCGCGCCCATGATCCATGTATATATATCACTCACCTGAGTGGTTTTATTGTTTTGGCTTATCAGTGTAATCCTAAATTACAACAGGCCGATGTACTACAATATAGGCCTACCTAATGTGCCTTTATGTCAAATTGAACTAAAACATCTAATCAGTTCGTAGTTGTTTTTTTAATTATAAACGAATCAATCTCAAAACTTACATTTGCAAAGCTACCCTCATCGGAATACTATATCTTAAACAGTTCAAACGATTCTGTGTACCACCGCTAGAGGGACTGTTTGCATCACAAATGGCTAGTGCAATTGAGAATTGAGAAAACATTTAGTTTGAATTTCGATACCTGCCAATAATTGGTGACCTAATTGTATGAAAGCTTTTTGAGTGTCTTGATAAGGCGCTTAAAACAAAAAAAAAAAAATCATTATTATTATTATAATTATGGCAAACATCCTCGCATGAATGTAATTTGAAAAAGTATATTTAATGGCGCTAAAGTTTGTTTCTTACATACCAGCATAATAATTTCCTGTAAATATTTACTAATTGTGAGAAACATTATGGATGGCACCTATCGATCAAGCCCCTTCAGTTTCATTCTAAGTAGTATTAGAAACCCAGACAATTCAACATCTCCTTTAAGATCCATCAAGGACATGAACAGTTTTGAAAATGAACTATTTATTAGGAATATTGCATTGAAAAACTTAGTACACTTTTACAAGTATCCAATACAGAACGTTAATATATTATAAAATCAAATTCATTAAATCAGTAGCATGGATTTAGAGACATTAAATGGCAGTCGGCTTCTATTTTGTGCATTTTGTAGTATTGCAAATCATTTACCTTAATTCGTCATACTGTCGTTGCATTATCAAATTCAAAGACCACATTTCAAAAAGTGAATGCCAATAATCTATCCATATAGACATACATTTTAGGGCTTAATCAAAGTATTTTAAAGAATGAGGTAACTGCCCTTCTCATCATTGTGATCATTATGAGCCTAAACATTTTCATGGCAGTGTCAGCTACATCCGCAGGAACAGAAAAGGACCTATATCAAACTCTGCACACATCATTTACAGAGCAGATGGCTTCGTCGACGCGCTCATCTCATAGCATGATTTTAGACTTACAATCTGTGTGAACCACTAATGGCCACTTCCAGCCAGGTCGAGAAGAGAACCGGCAGCCTCTTGAGCTTCTGCGTCCAGCTGAAGGATCTCGACTGTCTCCAGGTCCAGCTCGGTATCGCCCGGGAGAACCAGATACTGATATTGATGATACTGATAGTAATGTAACTCGATGTAGCCGCTGTCTGACAAGGGGTCTTTCTCCATCTCGGCATCCGACTCTTCGTGGTATTCGACCGATTCCATGGTGACCAGCTCCTCGTGGTCCGGGGTCAAAGGGCAGGTTGGGTCTTCGGACAGAGCGGTGTTGTTTCTGGTTAAGTCTTCGGGGGAGAGGGAAGACAGCAGGAGGCTTTCAGAGAGGGAATCTGTATGGCAAAGAACAAACTTAATTAATTGAAGTGTAAAATTGTTTAAAATATAACTCATACCATCTATATTTATAGATATGACTTATAGAGTAATAATAACTCATTGGATTTATTTTTTTGTCATTTTCGTAAGGACTCAGAGGGTCTCACAAATTGGTCGCCAATTAGGTACACAACAGTGACAGACAGCTATCATAACCAATTATCAGTCTAGGTAATTCCACACAAATCGACAAGCAACAGACCTCTGCCCAAATACAGACAGATTGACGAACTCCAGTTATACTGGCTATGCTTTACTAAGGGCACTGAGAGGAGTATTAACCCATGTTTTAACCCAAGTGGAAGGAGACTGGGTGTGAAATCCACACAAACTCAGGGAGAACATGGAAACCCCACACAGAAAGGCCCTTGGGTCAGGTGGAATCGAACCAAAGATTTTCTTGCCGTGAGACAACGCTACTAACCTCTAAACTACCATGTTGAACCGCACTATGCCCCAGTTTTTTGCTCAATAAAAGTTGCCATGGTTATAGAAGGGTGTTACCAAGACAACTGAACACAACACATTCTGTCTAGAAAGGGAGTGAAACAAACTGTACGTTACAAATGGGTCAAGATTTTACATTATGCCTTTCCTTAGCGTATATAGACTGCAGGTCTCTTCTAGGCTATCATATTGTATGTGTGTTGTCTGTGTAGAAAAGCATTAGTCGTTACTTTGTTGAAAAGTACAACTAACCAGTGATCTCGACATTGTCACACGCCATAGTTTCTCCATAATCCGCTCCTTCAAGCCTGTACAACAGCCACAGATAAAAGAAATGTGGTAAGATTTCCTGGAAACAGGTTATGGAATTGTATTTCTTTATAAGCAAAACAATCGTGCATTATTGTTGCCATGAAATGTTGAAAGTAGAATGTAATTTCAACCAGAAAACAATTGTACAAACAAAGCATAATAGACAGACTTATTTCAGTTAGTCTTAACAAGCAAGGTGCCAACAACTTGTAACATATTAACACACCCAAGAAACATCCAACATGCCTAACAGCATGTTTTGAATGACTATACTGGAATTGTTTCGGTTCATACTCACAAATCAGGCTTGTTTAATAAATTGCTGTTGGTGCTATGATAATAATGGGTCTTTCTGAGCACTTCGAGAAGAGCAGGCCGATATTCTGGGCAGACACACCACAGCGATCCCTTCCCCACAGACTGAAACATAAAACAGACATTCCGCATCAGTGCATAGCCCTCACAAGAAAGAAAGGTGTAAAAATTAGGAAGGAGGTATATTCATGACATAGGTAGTGGGGTGTTGTTACAAAAACAATGAATTGGTTGGTTGTCTATTCTGCCAAAAATGTACCAACTCATAGGGTGAATTTTTGAATTTTTGAATCATCTATTCCTGGCAGTAAAAAATCCAAATCCTTTCATTAACTTAAACTTTTATTTAGAATTTAAATTATATTAATATACATTTGATTACATTTAAATGTCATTAAATTATCAAATGCCAAGTTGAAAATCGGGCATCAGATTGATTGATTGAAAATTCCTACCTGACTCTTGTCCCGGTGAATGCGATCGAAACTTTTACTCAAAGATAAATTGTGTCGCACAGAGTTCCTCCAGCCTCCGGGGGCAGTTCCGTAGTAAGGGAAGCTGTTGACAATCCACTCATAGATGCCCTTCACTGGAAGTCTTCTGTCTGGGGAGTCCTCTATTGCCATAAAGATTAGACTGCTGAAGGAGTAAGGGGGCTTCGAAGGCGAGTAAGGGAGAAGCTGGGTGGTTGCTGAGGGGTGAGATTCTACCTGGGACAGTGGTGTTACTTTGGGTAGAGGCTGAAGCGGAAGCAAGTTGCCCCTTTGATGCAGCCAGCTGAGGCAGGTCAAGTCGTCTTGATCAGATGGGTTTGCTGAACTGAGGTATTCCAAGTTTAGCCCCTCGAGGGAAAGAGGAGGGGACAGGGGGTAAAAACTTGGAGACAGCGTGTGAGAGGGAGATAAGACAGATTCTGAGGTTGAGGGGTAGAGTGAAATAGGGGATGTGGGGAACGGTACAGGAGAGATCGGGAATGAATTTTGGACAGTTGAAGAGGCTTTAAAAGGGGAGGAAGAGCAAGGCAGTTTAGGGCAGCCCGGGGAGGCTGGACGGGTTGACAGTGTGTCCGAGTGACTCTCCATTTCTCTTCCAGCTGCAGACTTCCAACCACGATCATTAAGTTATTGATCTGCATGGATAATAAATGGGTACCTTTTTAGAAAAAGATGTATCATTGTAATCCCTGTAATGTAAATGATAAGCTAATGCAAACGCACAGCAGTTTCAGTTAGGAAATCTAACCAGATCAGACCGTCTAACAAGTAGGTAACTTTAAACCACATTAACCTCATAGGTTAGAAGGCTAATTCGTTCCCTTAGGATTTCTAGACTACAACGAAATCCATCATCCCGTCCTTAGTTGATAATGAGCTAACTAGTGTAACAGGTATATGCTGAACAAATGAAAACTCATATTGAAAAAAATTCAACAAATAAAGCTTACTTTATGAGTTGCGCCCTGTTGTTGCAAGACCAATACTGTTAACATCGAACCTCATGGCACAAGAAGTAGACAATGCCGCTCATACTTCATAAAATGGCGGTAGAATATTAAATTACATTTAGCTCAATTAGCTAAGTTAAGCCTGGTCAACTTGTCTTTTGTTTAATACCCTCAGGTGCAGCCTGGAGAAAGAGCTAGCGTAAAAAATTACAATAATTGCTTACCAAACTACCCCAAAAAACGCTCGTGGTGGAAATAGAAGTATGGGTTGCATTGAAAAGTCTGCCATTCAAAACTAAAAAAAAAGAAATTCTGAAATTCGACCAGGTTGTCGGAGTCGAATTCCTGACTGTTCTTTCTAGTCAGTTGAGCGTTCCTATGGAAACCAAAAAGACGCTTTGCTGTTAGCGCGCACCCCAGCGCGTTCCCAGTGAGACGTTCAGGTCGCGATGTCGCCTCCTTTTGGCAAAGTTAAAATCCCCTAGAACACTTTTTATGTTGCAAAAACGAAGAGACAATAGTACAATTCAAAAGCTAAATATATTTATTTTTTTTCTACAAAAAACACCCACTGTTGATCATGCTATTTTTATAAATACAAAGTAAGAATTAACAGGGGACTGTACCACGCAATATTTTAGCAAATACCTGCAATATCATCCAATAATGGGATGCTATGGAACGCTAATGTACTTAAATACCCAAGATCAAATGGAAATGTGTGGGCAGCAACATACAGAGAAGCCTTTATAAAAACTTTCCATTTACAATCAGGATAAAAAATACATCACTTAAAATTAACAATGAAAAGAAAATTGTCAAAGGTTTATTGGCCAAAAAACAAATAAAAAAGTTAAATACTCATACAGGAAAACAAAAGCCTTCCAATGTGACATTTGCGGGTTTTGTACAATATTAAATAAACACTGTACTTTGTGAAAGAAAAGTCACTTTTAAGAACTTCCACCAAGTTAAAGCTCCATATCAACTACATAAGTATGTACTGAGCAGATTGAGCAGGATGAGCCTTAAGGCAGTTTATAGTGACACCCATAATCGGCAAACTTATTGGAAGGTATTCGGTAGGTGTTCCCAACACCAAAAAACCAAACCATAAACACCGCTACCAGGTCACCTAATTAAGTGAGAGGTGAGCCAGTAGATGATGATTGGCTGAAAAACAGCCGTGGCTACCGTAATATACAGGCGGAATCGAGGTTTGGCACTTGGTCCCGCCCCCATTGAGTCAGAAGAAAAAGATGATAAGATCTTCATTTTGAGAGATCGAACCTGTGAAAAAACAATATTTTATTTGTATCATAATTTTTTTTTTTATTGACTGAACTGATTAGCACAGTCTAGCAATGAAACAGTTACATGTTCACACTTTCCAATGGTAAGATTCTGATCATTTACCAACAACAATAATGAAAATACAAAAGTATCGCAATTTAAAAACACTTGATTTGAAAAGGCTCACATATTCAATACGAATAAATAGAGCGGGCCAACAGCAAGTTTCCTAAAATACAGTTTAACTTAAAATGGCTGCTTGATATGCTCAGTTTCATTGCCTCACATGCTCATAAGACCAGCTAGAAAGTAGCTTTAACTTGGAACTTAAATCTGTTTTAAAATGTACAGGGCCACAACTGGTGGATTTAGAGTGAACTTACAATAAAGAACATAAGGGCGCAGGACGACCAGGCGAGGGCAACAAAATAGCCATCGCTGCCAAAGAGTAGGCCACAGAGCACGGTGAAGATCATCCTAAAACACACACAAAAAAAAAGTAAATTAACTAAATAATCTAAAACCGTGTATAAAAGATGTTACTATAGTGACTTCCTGTGATTGATCAGAATCAGACAGACAGCAAGTAAAGTAAAATTTATATTGATGCAAAAGCAAGGGCTTACCCCACATATTTGTATCCACTGTAGGCAATGAGATCAAAGGTGGAGAGATCCGAGTGTACACTCAGAAGGTATAGACTCAGTAACATGACCAAGACTTCAATGACAACCCAGACCAGAGCAGTGCTGGCACAAAAACCAAGGACTTCAGGACTGAATCTACATTAAAAACAAAAGGGTGGAAAAATATAAATTCACCAGTTTCACCAGTAGTTACTAATCAACCTCTTGCTAACCAACCTTTTTTGAATGCCGAGGGCCATCCCAGCAAGCAAAATGTATGTAATAAAAGCCATTGCTGAAACACAGAAAGCACATTAGCATATTATCATTAAACATTGGTATAATTCAAATCTTAGATGGAAGCTACAAACTACAATTGAAGCAATTTTGTCTGCTGTTTAAACAATTTGCACTATCATAAAAGCCATATCCTGTTCTTTTTCCCATTAGTTTTATTATCTGTATATTAAACACTTAAACAATCCCAAAAACGTACTTGGTATGTATAGATCAGGTGCATTGACATCATGTCTTGGTGTTAAAGGAGTGTCTCGATGGTAGCGTACTTCCCAGTCCTAGAACATTACAACAACTTGGTTTGATTAAGAAAATAATTATAGCCATGGAGAGGATATAACAGAAATAAATACTTGGTTCTAGCCTCCTGTGCAAGGAAGTTCTTTTTGAACCTTACACAGTCTGGAAAAAATTGCTGTTTTACCTGATGAGTGTAAGGGAACATGAGCAGGAAAAGCTTCTTCATAACATATCTAGTATCGACCGCAAAAAAATACTTTAGCTTGTTCACAGACATGAATTTTGTGATCTGAAATATAGAAATCAAAACATATTTAACTTACTCATAAAAAGTAAAGCCTCTCTCCAAATCAACAGACAGGGTATCATTGCTGTGCTCTCTTTCTCACCTCCTTATTGACAATATCCTTTCCCTGGTTGGCCAGGGAAGAACCATACATCATGGCTGCACTGGCCATTGGGTCAGCAAAAAGATTGTTTGCCACGACCCCCCCTGGATGGCTACTAACACCACCTGCCATGTTGTATCCGGGAGTGTAATAGCCTTGGTTGTGAATTGTAGAAGCTGAGGAGCTGGTGTCCTCAAACAGAAGAGGGTCCCCAGAAGGAGGAGCGACACGCGCCCTTGGCTTTGCTGCAATAAATGGACAACACTGACTATATGTTGCTCTTTCGAGTTTCTAATAAAAATCGTGATGTAAACTCCAACAATACAACAACCAGCATTAACGATTTAACCAATTATTGGAAAACGTTCGTTTTTGTTGTGGACTCAAGTAAGACTAAACATAAACACTGATTACTTACTGGCCCGATAACCCTGTTGTGGCAGGTCCATTGTAGAGCAGTGCAAGCTGTTGCATTGATAGGGACATGACACACAAACCATAACCAAGTAGTTAGCTAACGATCATGACACACACACTAGACTAATAACATCGTTTCGTTAGCGAAAGCTGGATAGTTAAAGTAACTAACTTAGTATTTTTGTCTTATCTTCCGTTAGTAAACGAACAGTATGGGTAACGTTAGCTAGGTAGCATGCGTAGTGGTAGCTGCTTTAACAAAACAATTAGGTTTAAGATGTACGTTATAAGACTAGCAATAGGCTATTATTTAATATCATATCGATAGACGGCGTGCGCTAGGCTACGTTGTCAATTGTCAAAATCTATTTTATACACATTTGGTAAAGATTAAATTATATGACTTCTCACCCGCTAACTCCGCTAGCAAGCTAGTAGTATTCGAGTTGGATGTCACAGTAAATACACCCACTTCCCTGGTCTCGACGTGGAGATAACCATTCGCTGCCTGTTAGCAGTACTCTAGTGCCTGCGTGGCAAAAAACCGTGGTGGCGGTGGATCCAGTGGCAGAGCTGGATGAGATGCGCACGTTGGAAACGTTAGGTAAGTAAAGCCAGGCTTTCCCTGAGGGGCGATTCCCAGTAATTACGTAGATCACCTAGGCTTGTCCCTATGAGTTGTAATTATAATTTATATAATATGTATAAAGAACGGATTCAAATTGTTTTTATTTTGAATGTACATCGTTCTGTCTGAACTCTTTTGTTGTTTGGTATGATTTGTTATAAATGCAAAGGCTCCGGCCAGGCCATGGATATCGTTGTAATATTAACCGAACCACACTTTAAATTCTCAAAAATGTGTTTCACAATAAAGCTCCAATAGGCCCATGCCATGTTCCAAAAACTTCCACTTGATAACAAACTAATAGAACATGTTTTTGGGGGTCAGAGTTCGATTCGTTGAGGATAAAATGCAAGCAAAGTTTAATAAAACGTGTATTTAGTATTTTGACTTTAACACATTGTTTTTATTGTTATTTAGCATAGTCTGTCATATTACTTTGAGATAAACATAGGGTTACAATACTTATAGTTATAATATACATATTTGTTAGCAAAACGTAAAGGGAGCACTGTCAACCTGTTTAGTCTATTAATGTCACACTCAACCTATGAACCTATCAACCTATAACGCCTATTACACTATTATATTGGAAATTAAAGTATATACAGCTATTGTAACTACTGTCATTGTATTTTTTGCATCCATGCCCTAAATAAAGCTATTGTAACATGTATTATTATTGTTCAACACCCT
>JAVQJS010053146.1:0-12030 GCA_036024795.1 Galaxias rostratus | reverse complement strand
ACACACACACACACACACACACACACACACACACACACACACACACACACACACACACACACACACACACACACACACACACACACACACACACACACACACACGCGCACACACGCACGACACTAAAGAAGTATCAGTAGTTCCCAGTGGGAGAAGCCTGTAAGGTGGGTTGATCATGGCTGGAGGAGCATTACCTTAAAATTTTAACTATTTCTGTTTGAAATAGAAGCAAATAGAGATTCAGAGGCTAATCGTAAGGCAGCACGCATTACATTTATTCTAGGGTATTGTCTGCAGGAATTATACATTCAAAATACAAGGTTTAACAGCAATCTCAAATATCAAACAATTGGGACAGGTTCAGACTATCTAAATTTAAAATAATAAATAAATCAATGTTCAGGTAAAGTTCCATCCATGGTGTTTCCATGGTAACGTTTTTGCCACAGCCAAATCCATTGAACCACACCAATCACGTACAGTGCATCCGCATGATTGTGACTTGTTGGTTATTCGTTTTTAATCCATTTGCAAAAATAAACACAAAAATCTTTTTTTCACATTGTCATTATGGTATCGCGTGCAGAATTCTGAGGGAAAAAATGTATTTAAATAAATTTTGGATAAAGGCCGTAGCATAACTAAATGTGGAAATGGAGAAGAACTGTGAATCCTTTCAGAATGCGCCGTACATATTTCAAGTGTAATCCCTGACCGTTTTAAATGTTTTATCTATTTCTGCATAAATGCGCTCAGAAGATGTTTTTCTGTACATCCGTGAATCAAACCTTCAACAAAAACGGAAATGCCCTCAGAAAGTTCTTAAAATAATTATATTAAACCATGATGAACTAAAAAGCATGACTACACAGCACCAACTGATCACGATAAGAGGGAGACACAGCCTACCAACATGGCAGAAGTGAAAGAACACTTTACAATGTCATGAAGAAGAGGCGACTTGGTGAACAGTTTGTCCGTTTATCTAGACCCATGCAGCCCCTCTGTGTGGAGCACCGTGTCCAATGCAGAAAAACACAAAATGGTGGTTACCTGAGGGAACGTGCTCTCCGTTAACCTTGAGAGGCGTCAGAACCACGCGGGGCATCATCACTGCTTTCTTCCTCTGTCTTCCCGACTATGAGCAAGGGAGCGAGAGAGAGAAAAAAACATAGTGGATACTATGTCAGGCAGGTCAAAAAGGAGAGCAAGAGCATGAACTACTTTTAAGCATCCACATTATTTCTAGTTAATGTATATTTCAGGAGTACAACCTGGTCTGCTGTCTGTCCGTCTGCCTTGTCTGGCGGGTACCTGTCTGTACATACCTATCTGCCTGTCTGGTGGGGACTGGTCTGTGTCTACCTATCTGCCTGTCTGGTGAGTACCTGTCTGGAGCGGCTGAGTCTGGTCTGGGCATGAGGGGTCTGTGTTTCGGAGCGGTTGTGGCCCGCTCTGCTGAGGCGGGTCTGGGGCTGGCTCGGGGCGGGGGGTTCGGTGGAGGAGGTGCTGGAGGAGCTCTCATCCACAGAGGCTGAGTGGAGGAAGAGGAACATGATATTCATTAGGCTGAATATCAGTTTTTCTTTGTGCTATAGTTCTACTGACAGAATGAAAGGGATTTCACACACACACTAATAACATAATTGACTAATTTGTGCAACATTTTTACTTTGTATGAAGCATTTTAAACGGATAAACCCGTATTTTGTGTTTTCTTTCACAACGTCATCAATCCTGCATAACAGTAAGAGTTTCAAAGGGAGGCAGGCAGTGGACGTACCATCGTTCTCTCCACTGGCAGCAGGAGTCTCCGTGGAGTCACAGCTCTCCTGCTCCGTGGTCTCGGCCGTGCCGGTGGTGCCTGTGGCCGCAGCGGAGGCTGCTTGGCTGGGGTTGGTGGTGGAGGACGCCGTTGTGGCGGTGGTGACGCCTGCTGTCTCTGTCGTCTCACACTCTGTGGGACTCTTGGTCCACTGCAGGGCGTTCTTCTACAGGGCAATATCAAGGGTAAGTGTCACAGGAACCATGCGGGGAAAATAAGTGTGTGTGTGTTTGTGTGTGTTATGTGAATCCATAAACATTGGACTTGTTTAGTAGAGGGTAATAGCTTATGCCATGTTTGGAGGGATTTTGAAAGCAGCGCTGTGCAGAACATGTAACTGTCAGTAGTTCAGTGTATGAGGATACTGCTTGCGTTCAATTTAGCCGTGGCTGTGGGTCAAAGGTCTGCGCATTGAAGAGTGAAACGCAGAGGAAAAACGGGCACAGGACAGACAAACCTGCTCAGGGCACCAGGCATGTATGGATACAGGCATTTTTAAGCAGCTTTAGTTCATTTAAAAAAAAGAATATCATACATTTTTAACGGAGGGTGGATTGATGCAATGCAGTGAAAAGCTTTTTAATAACGCTTGTGGCCTACAGAGAAGAACTGAAGATTGAAAAAGGAACTCATTATATACGCCTTATAAAAAAACAATCTGAACTACCAGCCTAAAAACTCCTCTTTTGGAAGCAGCAATAGTTAACTATTTTTAGGGCCATAATTTTAGGCTGAACAAAATGAGTAATACATCTTAGGGATAGCCTAGTAAGCATAAAAATGCAAGTCCCACAGATCATAGGCCCCATACCTTCAATGTGAAGAGGCTCATCCTGCCAGGCAGCTTGAAGAAAATGCTGTTCTTGACTCGATCCCCCCTCACTTGAGAGTGCAGCATGGTGACCAGGCACGCTAGAGGAGCTGTCCCACTGCAGGGGAAACATAGACAACGACATCAGGATCAAACAACTCACACCTTGGATACATGTCTGCATGATCAACAGAGTGAGAGAAGACATAAAGGATTGCATTCCAATGAGATTGCCACTAAACATGAAATTATCACAGCAACTGTATGTATTCAGACTGAATCTATTTCTATATTCCTAGTTTGATTTTACATATGCAGGCTTGTAGAATAATTAATCAATTTCTGTGCTTCTAGTTTGAACAAGCAGGCTTGTGTTCACTGTTCGCTTTGACATATCTAGGGTTGTAGAACATTTCATGGATATACAATGTGAATAAACCAACACAAATAAAGACAATTGTCATTTTCTTACCTCCTGTTATTTTGTTGTCATTCCAGGTTGGTATATAATAACAAAGGGGAAAAACTTATTAAAGTACATGTTTTTCTCAGACCATCAACAACAGACAATGTATTGTTCTTTGAGGCAGTAATGCCATGGCATTAGTTACTATAGAATCTAATGCTAACACAGTCTATTGGATTAAACTGTATAAAAGATCTACTAGTATGCTAGCCAATAAGCTGCTCGGCCAGCCACTCAGTCACCCATTCCACTAGTCAGTCAGACAGTCATTCAGCAGATATTCCAGTATTCCACAATCATTCAGCCAGTCCGTGAGTATTACAGAACCATCCAGCCAACCAGACAGTCAGTGAGTGAGTATTCCACAGTCATTCAGTCAGTCAGTGAGTATTACACAGTCGCTCAGCCAGTCAGTCAGTCAGTATTACACAGTCACTCAGCCAGTCAGTGAAGGTTGCAGTGTTAGGTCACCTCATCTCTTTGAGTCCCTTTGTCTGAATGACATGGAGGATCTGTTTTGGGGTCATTGGAGCATCAGAGAAGTTCTCCAAAACCTACAGGACATACACCGTAGATGGAATCAACAACAGTCTGACATTGCCTGAACCCCCAGCTGAGGGAAAAAGAGGCCAGGTAACTATACAACAATTAAACGTACCCCAGATATTTTAACAGGAAAAAATTCATTAAGAGCCTATAGTAGGTTAGCAAACACTGACAAACAACCCCCCAAGAAAAAGAATTAGACATGTGCTCATGTATGTCTGCATTATAGTTGGTAAAGGAAGTTGATCACTGAACTGTTAAGCAAAGTCTTTAAAACCACAGTAAAAATACAATATATAGCATACAAACCAAGAAGCGAGGTCAGAGCATCTTAAGTGAAGCCGGAATGTTGTGTACTTAATGCTCATAGAACTCTGGTGGAACTTAACTAAGCAGGTGAGCTATAACTCCTTAGTATTGGCAGAGACACTGCTCAATCAGGCCGAATCTCTACCGAATCCTTCACCCACAACAGTGGGTATAGAATAATACACTACTCTTAAAGACAGTCAATGCGACACAGCACCCACATGTTTTTTTCCTCTTCAAGTCTTACAAATGTGAATAGGCAAACCCCTTTGACATTTGGCACTAGCTGTTATTACGTTGGCCAAAAGTTCCCCTTGCCATTGAGCAGAGATCACGTAGCAGCCTTCAGTGTCTCACGGGGAAATTGAAAACCCAAACTAAATTCAATGGCCGAGAGCAGTCACTGTATTACTCGTTTACACTTTCAATATACCCATTTTATTTAAGATAAGGCTAGGAAATCAACCCCTTCAACCCCTTTAGAATCACCAAGTACTTTAGATGTAGTAAATGATTCCAAGGCAAAGCCTGTGCAATAACTCAGTGTGCGGTAGACCTGGAAACCCGAATCTGTCTATATTCCATTCAATATCATAGATTGTTATAATAAAATGCATCATTCAAGTGCTTGTACCTCCTACAATAACACCGTTCCTATTCCTTACTGGTGACTGCCTGTCCACTGGGTGACCAAGATGAAAGCTTAGGGCCACTGCAAATCTTATCACATATGAATCCAAAACCACCATCATCTCCTCTATACTAAGACTAACACTCAGCTGTCAGTCTTTGTGACATCATGCACATAGATGGAAATAATAACATGAGTAGTCAGTGTCAGTGAGTGAAAACAAGGTTGAGATTTTCATGTTTTTTACAGAAAATGACAGGAACAACGAAAGGGGTTAAAATCTACTGTCACATTCAAGTGAGCAGCTCGGCTCACTAGAAAAAAGGACAAACCCCAGAAACCATGGAGAAAAACCTCACCCCATTCATTGAGGTTCTAAGTAACGTTTTAATGAACGAGTTACGATCCAGACATTTATTATTGGCAGAGATGGAGCGAAAGGCTTAAATCTTGTTTTAAGAATTTCGCAATACAGTTGATAGCTTAGTAAAAGTATATGTTCGCCCTTATCATACATATGAACGCTGTCAAGCGTGCTAATTTACAAGCTATGATGCTAGCTACTACTAGCTAGCAAACAAAGGGTTACAACAGGAAAACAGACCCAGTCCGTCCGAGCTACGAAAAAGAGAGCTAGCATTGCTGCGTTCAGTAGGTTAACTTTCAAACACAGTAGAAATATTGTTGTTTATGCGAACTATGGTAGGCACACATTATGCATACAATTGAGATGGTTTTTATAATCAAAAATATATTAAATTGTGGAAAGGGAATCAGCAAAAGCATGTAAACTATAGCTACTCCCACAAACCCTGCATACTTGTGCGAATGGGAATCATTGTTGCCAGTCTTTGACCGCATAGATAAGCGTTGTTTAGAGCTGTCACTACAAATCTTCGCTCATAACGTTGTCTATAAAGCATCTGGCTACTATTAGCCAACATAAATAGCAAAGTATTTTACCATTCGAGCCGCCTCAGCCCATGTGCGCTCCTTCTTTCTTTTCTGTTTGTCCTTCATTTCCTCTCGTTTAGCGACTAGCTACTAAGCTAGTTGGCCACCAAGCTAGAACTGTATTGTGCGCCCGTGTCAAGTTGCGTCCCTCTCACGAGCACTGAAGCAGCTAAAGCTGACTGCGGTCGATGGTCTGGAACCTGTGCGCTAGTGTTGCTAGCGATAGCTAGCTAGCTGAATTAACGTTAGCAAATGGCTAATACGTGTTTAACTCCCCGTTTTCGATAGCATTAGCTTGCTACTTTCAAGGTCTGTCTTGTTTTCCTCGGTTCCCGTACTGTCCACCTTCGAATGCAAACTAATTCATCTTTTTTTTTTACCTCTAGCTAACTATCGGAATGCTACTCAGCTTAAAACGTGAATGTAGAAGGATTTCTAGCTAGCTAGCTAGGTTAGCTACCTAGCTTGTAAACATTTAAGGGCGCACTGAAGAGCGAGCGCCTCTGGTGTTCTACCTCACTAGCTACCGCAGGAAACCTTTTGGAATGCAAGGCGGAGCGAACAAAACAACGAGGTCATAGGTCAAACACACTGCAGGAATGCACGAAACAACTTGCCCCAACCCCCTCCTCCCTCCAACGGAGGCAAAACATTCAAAGAAGCCACGAAGCTATTCTGATGATTTATCCTTAGTTAGGGTTAGGTCTCCACGCAGTGCTTCAAACGTCTTAAATATGGATGGCAATTTTTTTTTTTTTTAATTGCATAGGCCATCTCTATCAGGCCTATACGTCTCACATTTATTTTTCATGTAGTCTATCCTTTGCTTATTTTTGCACTGCATTTTATGACATTTTAAATGTCTGGAGTATTTCATATAGTTGGTTAAATACATTAATGGTATTCATGGTAAATGGACTGCATTTATATTGCACTTTATAGTGTTGCCTCTCATTTACCCATTCACTCACACACTGATGGTGGCAGAGCTGCCATGCGAGGCGCTTCATGTCTCTACAATCGGGAGCACCTCAGGGTTCGGTGTCTTGCTCAATGACACTTCGACAGGAGGAGTCAACCCATGGATCAGTAGACAACCCACTCTACGTCTTGAGCCACACAGCCATCCGTTTGAATAATAATTTGATAGTTCTTGTTGGGAATCCAAAGAGAAAATGGAGTCTAAGTAAAAGAAAATAGGATCTGAGTATAAATTGAAAAATATTTATATATATATAATTAATTAGATGTTTATTGTCGGACAAAACAATGTATTTATTCAATAAAACACACACAAAAAAATCTTGTTCTTATTTGTATGTTTTAAAATTTGTATCATTTGGACCAATGTACACAACTGGTTAATCTCTGGTGTGCAAACATTTCAATGTTAGAAAGCGACATTATTGGGATGCGTATTGGCCTTCTCCCATTTACTGACACTAATGACACACAGGCTAAAGGCTCAGAAGTGGTCCAATAAACGCCTTTTATGTACGTGAAGGACCGGGGGAGATATTGGTCATAACATAAATCCCAATTTGGAAACATAGAAAACTCGAATTAATGTCGTATCAAAGTCCCTAACACCTAACTAAAGTTTAAATACAAAATGTAAGTAAATGTCCGGAAATGAAACCGTACATGTTTTAATCTTGCAGTGGGAATGTGGGCAATGTAAATACTACAAGTGAGTATATTCCAATTGACATCAATATAATACTTGAACTAAATAACACTAGATATTAGTCAAGCATTAGTCAAAAATATTGTATGTCACGTTACATTTTATCGTGTTTTACACCTTGGATTTTTTATTTGATATGATTAGGTACCATCTGGCTGATAAATATGTGAACTATAGCATACATTAGGATTAAAAACGAGACCTTTTACAAAACAGAAATCAAAAGTTATGGCCTCCTGTGGTTTTAGCCTGTGCTCTGGGCTCCCCTACATATTTGGTGGACTGAATATAATATGTTTGTCCCATATGACTCCTGAATATCGGGGACAAGATTGGTTACGGAAAGCAAGCTCTGAATTAAATTTTTATTCACAATAAATCACACATTACATTACATGGATTCCAATTTTGGTCATATATTATTATCCAGAGGGTGTACGGGTTAACACCGTCCAAACAATAAAAAAAATGTACCGGTAATGTTCTACTTTAAACATTATATTACCAACAATTTACCTCCTACTCCACATAATCATCTAGATGGGAAATGTTCATAAAGTCTTGATTATGAACTCGATAGAGTATTGTCAAGATTAATTCAATTAAGCTAACATACTAAATCTTTCTAAACTGCAGGGTGCAAATGAGAAATAAAATACCAAAGATCATTCCGTAATGAACATTTTGTGTCTGATCTAGCTCCCTGCAAACTTTGTCGAAGTGGTGTGCCTGACGTCACACTCCCACAATGCACGCGCTCTACAACTCCAGCGCCGCGCGATGTGGAGTCCAGGCCCAGAAAATAATAAAAAATAATAAAAAAAATTACAAAATGTTTAGATGATGAACAAAGGGGCCAACAATTAAGGCAATCGCGGTAAACTTTTTAAAGGTAAGTTTGTGGAAGGTTTCTAGCTTTACGATATCCTTACATACGTTGTAAACTTGATACAAAAATCGATCCATGCCGACTTGAAGCCTAACTCGGTGACACAGGCTAAACTTGCTGAATCGGTTATCTTTTGTGCTTTTTAAACATTAGTTCTCAGTACGTTGGTATATTATTTTTGTTGATTATCAAAGTTAATTGACAGCCAATAGCATACTAATAATATGCACTCTTTGAACCTTGTTCCCGTAAATTGTTTTGATCGGATAGTTACACTTTAGCCTTCGTTGCCTCGTGAAGTAATACGCGTTAATGTTGGTTTGTTGCTTTTAAAGCAAGACTTATTAAGTACGTCTACTGTTTCCAACATCTTTACAGTCTGTTATTAAAATTTAGTAAAATAGCCTAAATTGCGTTGATCATGAAGAAAGATGTTGATGAATAAAGCCGCGACTAAATAAAAAGTCAACTTGAACTAACTTTGTTTAGTCCAGTCTAGTCTGGGCATGGTGTATTTCCCATGCAAAGTTGGCATGATTTTATCATTTGTCCAATTTCGGTTGCTCTAAATTTGATAAAGTCAGCATAGGCTTTACTGGCTAACCCAACACATCAGCCATGCTGGGTCCCACAAGATGGCACTAGTTGCATACCTTCAAATGTGAAACGATCGTATCTTTTACATAAACTTTCATAATTTAGCCACTTGTGATTTCGTAAACTGATTAAAAGAAGGTTGATTTATTATATTTGAAATCACAAAATAACCACAACCTGAAGGTATTTGTTGAAGTTACGTAAATACAGATGTCAATCCATCTCAAAACTGAGGATATTCCGTGGAACAAATAGCATTTTGTAGCATTATTTAATCCCGATGCTAACATTTTCTTTAACATTTAATTTAAGCAAGCTAATTAAATTATAATCGTTAACCCATATGTATACAAAATTATCTCCATAGATGAAAAAAAAAATAACGATATAATTTTTTCTACCTGTACATAATATGTCACTGTATTTTATTTTTTGCTGAAGTTGATCTTGAAACAACCTAACAAGGGTAAACAAAAAGAATAATGAAGTGACAAAGATGAAGGGACAGTTTGTATTTCTGACTGTCAATGTCCACATGTTTCTTCCTTAACAATCAGTACTGTTTAAAATATTTGCCTGCTAATACTATATATTCCTATATTATTTATAATGCCTTTGCACTGATTAAATTAGTTGTTTTTGCTGTTTCTTCACAGGGCTGAAAACGAGGCAGGCTGTTTAGATGTGCTAGGGGAAGAAATCAATTAATTTAAGGCCGGTTAAGAGCTGTTTTTGTAAGGAAAGAGAGACCCCAACACAAACCCAGTCAGCGCCTACAAAGCTACAGAGCTGTGACTCCTCATCACTCCAGCCCTTTTGGGTTGCTATGGCAGCTGCTGCCACAGAAACAAAGTGCCGGAGACCAGCTTGCCCTGGGAAGGGAGGACAGACTACCGCTCATCGCCTTGAGAGAATACCAAACACTGAACAAGCAGCACTTACCACTCCCAACTCACCACTCTCAATTAACAGCTCGGCCAAACGTTCTTGAGTGTTCCAGTGACCCATGAGTCTGGTGTCTGTGTTCTCAGCCTTATGGCCAGCGGCGTTGGTCTGCAGAAGAACAGCCAGCCCTGTTGTAGCCTCCGTTAGAGGATGTTCCAGCAGCAGAACCCTCTGAAGAGCCAGCTGCAGAGCCACCAGTCTGCCAACAGGCAGCTCTTTCAGTGTGAAGATTGTGGCAAACAGTATAACACCCAGCTGGGCTACCGACGCCACCTAGTGGCTGCTCACGGCTCTGCGTCTGCTGCTGCCCTAGCCAGCCAGCTGTCCTGTCCTGAAGGGGTTCCCGCTCTGCTGGAGCACCTGGGGAGCCACACCGACAGGCCTCCTCCACCAGATGGCGGCGCCACCAACACTGCCTTACCAGTCCGCGAGAGAAAGTACTCGTGTGAGCGATGCGATCGGCGCTTCTACACCAGGAAGGACGTGCGCCGTCACGCTGTGGTCCACACGGGCCGCCGTGACTTCTTGTGCCCGCGATGTGCTCAGCGCTTCGGCCGGCGTGACCACCTGACGCGCCACCTGAAGAAGAGCCACGCCCAGGAGGCTGGCATGGCCTCTGCCAGTGCACCCACCACCCCTGTGACCACACCCAACCCTGCCACCCCACTGTCTGTGAAGGAAGAACCCAGCCCAGTGGCCTGTGACATAGGCCTTGCCTCTAAAGAGCCCCCTGCTCCTTCAGACGCCTTCTCCATGGATGTGTACAGCTCCTACTCCATGGCCAATGCCAGCATTGCGCACCACCCTTCCGGCCTCATGCAGGGGCCCCTCTCTGTAGGGGCGATGGGGGTAGGCCGCCACATGCCTTCCCTGTCCCCTCACCACCACCACCACCACGCCCACCCCCACCACCACCAGCTCCAGCCCCAGCATCAGACTCACCACGGCCAGCAGCAGCAGCAGCAGCAGCAGCAGCAGCCGCCTCCGTATGGCAACATGTCTCGGTACCAGCATGGATCTACCTCATACACACGCACTGACATGGAGAGCTTCCTCATGGACCTGCAGAGTGCCCCTCTTCCTCCCAGCCTGAGTGGTGGTGCTGCCTCCTCCTCCACCACTTCCTCCTCTGCTTCGCCTCAGAGGGAGGTGCTGTCTGAGGTGCAGCAGGGCGGGGCAGCGCTAGGGGCTGGGGATCTCCTCTCCAGGAGCCCCGCCCTGTCATCTGCAGAGCTGTCTTGCGCCGCTAATATGGACCTGGGCCCTCTGCTGGGGTTCCTTCCCTTTGGCCTGCCACCCTACAGTGCCCACATGGGGATGGGAGGGTTAGTGATGGGCTATCCCTCCTCCTCAGCGGCCTCTTCCTCACCCTCTCCTGCGGCCCTGCCCTCCCAGGCCTCAGGTCCTTTTACTCTCCTGCAACCTCCCCAGGGCCCTGTAGCCCACAACCACAGCCAGCTACCTCAAGGGTACAGCAGTCCTGCTATGAGCACTTCTAACTCCCTACCTCGTTACTACCAAGCCTTCCAGCAATAAGGATCTCTCTCCTTTCACTCACAACGTTAAGTATGGAAACTTGATTCTGGCACAAGGAAAGTCAACGAGTTACATGATTGACAAATGTTGGCTTCCGATGGGCTGTTACATTCTTGCTTTTGAAAAGGGGAAAAAATGGGAATCATATATTTTGCATGAGCTTTCCATTTTTGAAAGAGTGATGCTAATGGAGCTATTTTTGTTTTTTTGCTAATTTAGCCATTTGTTTTGCTAATAAGGATCTTTTTGGTAGGTTTTTTGTTTGTTTAACACAACAAACCACCTCTGCAGTATTACCTCATCAATAAAAAGGAAACTTGAGACAAGGATGATATAGTATATCCATATAACCAAAACAAAGTGCTTATTTGGTTAAAAAAATGTTACAAACAGTTGCACTTATGAAAAGAGAATGGACACATTCAGCTTTAACCCAACTCCCCCTAACATTTGACTTCTGGCCAATACATGTCCATTTGGTGTCCAAAAAGTATACATAGCAATGGTTGTCAAAACATGTGACCTTGCATCCCCAGAAATTGTAGATAGTGAAAGTATCTGTATAGACTCGTTGAATCAAATATCTTCTATACCCTAAAATTCAGTGTGAGTGATGTGCTTTGAAGATGAGGTAAGCTTCAGAGATTCAGCCCAGAAATGTATTTTGTAGGCCGCTTAAAGTGTCTTATGCTTTAACATGATTTGACCCTAAATTGTACTTAAGAGACATATGTCCTCTTATTTCATCTAGCTTGATATTCCAAATCCTTCAAGCAAAGCATATCCAGAGATCTTTGTTGGAATATGGCATTTATTGTTTCACCGTAGTTGCAT
>JAVQJS010053137.1:0-11647 GCA_036024795.1 Galaxias rostratus | reverse complement strand
TAGTGTTTGATAGTTGTCAGTCCATTAGTTAGTTCAGTGTATGATAATAATTGGCTAATTGTGTAAAAGCGCTTTGAGTGTCTTGATAAAGCGCTTCAAACTAAATAAAATGAATGAATACCAGCTTAGACCATCTTAGATCAGCTTAGACCAGCTCATACCATCTTAGACCATGTTTAAATCTAAGATGATCTAAAAGGGATTTACCAGTAGGGCAACCAGATAGCAGATCTGGTCTTCCTACTTGGCTGTCTGACTGCTTTATCATAAGCAACAAAATATTGAACATTCTGTGATATAAATTATTCAAGGAACATAGATACACGTTTGAGTGAATGACTACGAAGATAACCCCAAAGCCGTGATGTATTTCATGCTCACCTCAGTGGGAGTCTGAGCAGCCTTTTTGTCAGACTTCTGGCCCTCTTTGCTTCCTCTCCTTTTTTGAGACTTGAGAAAATCAGGACAGAATAATCACATTAAGATTGCATTAAGGGCACTACGATGTTGTCAGTGTATGTGTTTGATTCAAGGGGATTGTGAAGATTATGTACCATGGTCCTTTAATATACCTACTTCTTTGGATTTGTCAAGTTCGTTCTGCAAGGCTTGTTTGGTGACTTCCACCTCAATTAGTTTCAGTCTGAGTTTCTCATTCTCGTCCTCCGTCTTTGTGCGTTTTTCTTCTACATTCTCTAGTTCATGATGGAGCCTTACGGAAACATCCTTGGCTACCTGCAGATCCCATGGAGGAGAACAATGTGGATTAGCTCAGAAACACACCTGATGATGCGTGCACACACATTAAGCAAGCCTAACTTAATAAATGTTTTAAGCCTCACTTGGTTATTACTTTGGGACATAATGCATGAACACACACTTAACACATTAAAGAGACAAAGGCCTCTCTACCTTCAAGTCCTGCTCAAGGCTCCTCAACAGCTCCTCATCAATCTCTCCGGTCTGGGCAAAGCGCAGCCTTTTCCTCTCCGCTTTTCTGAGTCGGTACTGCAGGATCCGGCAGTTTTTATTGGCTCGCTCCAGCTCCCTTCTCATTTCCTGTAGCTGACACGTGTCCTCCTCATAGAAGGTGTCTCTCATCTCGTCCATTTCTGTTCTCATTTCCTCAATCTCACTCTAGCAGGTTTTTTTTTTACAAAGTATAAGGAGTTAGCCACTTGACTGATATAACAAAAAGATGAAGGCATGTTTGCATCAGATTTGATTGGTTTTTAATATCTGTGTTTTTGGGAGGACATGAGATTAATTATTAAACCTACACATTTTTTCTTCATGATATAAGCAGAAATCAATAACCTACTATATCTATTGATGGCGCCTATAAATAAGATGTACAAATGACAATAACCAATCAGCAGCTGACAAAATGTTTTTTTAAACTTGAATGGCCAGTGAATATGCATTTAAGTTCAGTGATTTTGAGCATGCTAGAAAGAAAAAAAAACATGTTTTTATATTTTTGTGGTTACAGTTTCAGTAGCAAGGAGTCTGCTTTAATTAAGATATGCGATAACATGCTAACTTTGACTAATAAGACCACTATCACCACCATGTTGACAAGAGCTCATTTTCAGGTTATGCAACTATCAAACACAAGATGACAGTGTTTGCATCAAGACTCCAAGCTACAGTCCAGGTCTACGACATGGATCAACAAAATGAAATAGAAAAGGCAGATTCTATGTTTCGAGATAGATGGAATTGTCTGTGTTTATGGATTGATTATTTCAGTGAGTCAAACCTTGAGATCTTCATTTTCCTCCACCAGCTTCTCAATCTCGTCTTCATAGGCCTGGTCTTTCTGTGTCACTGACCCCGCCTCTGTGGCCTCTGTAATCGCTTCTGCTGCGGCCTGGACGGCGTCGGCGCCGGCAAGGCTTGCTTCCTTGGTGTGCATCTTTTTGTTGCTTCTCTTTATTCTATTTCTGCAGGTTTATAAGTTTAGTCTGTATGCATCCTCCACTCCAAAGACACAGGCCCCGCCCAAAGCTTGCAGTGCCTGCTCCTCTCCTTGCGGCAGCCTGTTAGCGCTGTAGCCTTTCCTCCCTCTAATTCCCTCGCTTTCACTGAACGCTGATAACCACAGACTCCTCGTTCTTTCAAACCCGAAACGTGGTATGAGGAGTCACCTTTGACAAGTTCAACGCTAATATCGATTAATGAGATATGATGTCTCTGGGTCGTTAAAAATCAGTGTCTTCTCCAGCAGCATCCGCCCTGTTTGTTCTGACAATTAGTTTCAGCACCATCAGAATGAACAGCTGCCACGTCGCAAATCTTGAGCTCTATGTCGCCAGTGGTGTCTCTACCTTTGACTAAAAATCTACATGATCTGATATGCTTGATAAACAGAAGATTTGCTTTGAATATAGATTTTAGCCACACGTTTAAGTCCTTTCCCGACGGATGGCGACTGCATGTAGCCTCCTCCCATGCGCTATTGTCTGATGTTCCTGATGTATAGTCCGCAGCGCCACTTGCGGCAGGGTTCATCCTCTCATCCGCAAAAAACGATTTGTACTCTTGATAAAACAAAAACCCTTTTTGGACAGGAATTTATTGATTAACATAATTTAGTTAAATAGTGGTAACTAGATCGAATAAGTCATGAAAAATAAACGTACTTATTACGTACTAATAAAAGGGGTTATATTCAATATTTTTTAACGTTTGTTCGCTGGTTTACTAATTTCTTATGTGACAACTTTTAACTTGATGAGACGACTACTTGGACGTTGGTGCGCGAACTGGCTAGTTTGCTTTTAAATAAGGAAAAACCTTCTGGAATTTTTTTATAAAACCTTTTGAACATATATTCAACAATCAGTAAGTCAAAATGTATGGCTTCTCTATTACAAATAAATGAAAAAAGATTATTATAATTGATATTACGTTTTTTTAAAAAACAACTAAAAGTTTTTATCTATTATTAGTATATCCAAGATAGCATGACTAAACGTGAAATGTGAAATAAGCGAACCCTATTAACTGCTAATAAAATTAAATTGTCATATGAATGTGGCAACATGCAGTGATTCTGGTAGTCACTAGAGTGTGCTATTCCCCCATACCGCACTAGAAGTTGCAATTTAGATCGGAATTGACCATAGATCCTTGAAAGGAATAGGTTCATCTTTTAATTTCCGGCATGTAAAGCATCATTAGAATTAAAGGCACATTTTAAACTCAGAACGAGATGCCCTGTAGAGACTGGTCATCATCGGCAGGTGGTGAAAAACGTGTACAAGCCATGAAGATCATAACAAGATGATAAAAGGATAAACGGTTGTACTTTTTAGTGGGCCACTCCGGTTTGCACGCAAAGACAACAGAAGTGTACAGGTTACTGACAAAAATGTAGCCGTAACTTTCTGTTGCGGATGGCTTTACTGACTTTTTATGGGGCATGTGTGTTTAAACAAAACCTTTTAGGTGTCAACCGAATGATCTTTTGATAAAGGAAAGTTAATTAATCGTGTTTAATATCCGATGGAAGTAAAAGTGGCATAGGAAAGTCTTAATTTTGTTTCCCTTAAGTTTTACTTAGTGCAGTTGGAGGAGAGAGACCGGTGTTTGAACAACATCGGGTATAAGGATTTATATCATTGGTCAGAAAGACCAATAAAAAGGGGTGTTTATAAGTTACTTAGGATGTTTTCTGATAATAAATTTCTCACTGCACATTTCTTTAATGTAGGACAGGCTATATCCTCGTCTATCAAAAATAGTGGTTTATAAATAAGAATGAAACAATATGAGCATGAACATATTATTTGATGGGCCATAGGCAGTATGTATTGCATTGTTAAATGATTAGCCGCATTTCCGTGGTATTATATTTTGCCCATCAACTTGTGGGTCATGTTTATCGAAAAAATGTATCACATCTAAATTGTTTTCTTTTGTGCCCCTCCAATGATTACATACACCGAATGCCACTGGAGATGCCCATGCTTGGAATAGAGTTGTAGATCAGGGTAGTGATATGCAGTCACCAGACGCATTCTGCATGTCTTCTTTACCACGGTTAGATAAACTAGTTACACTAACCGAACAGTAGGGGTCTTCAAACTCATCTCCTACAGATAAACTGTCTCTAGTGTCTTTAAATAAAGTTACACCTGATTCCACTAAATGAAAAGGGACTACTTAATCTCTATAAATGGTAAAGTCTACTACTATTATAAAATTGCAGTGATTGATCAGTCTGTAAAAGTGTAAGAGTGAACATTTACAATTCTCTTAACTGAATTTGATTTTGAACTGCTGCCACTGAGTAAATCATAGTAAAGTCTGCACAAACGTTCATGAAACATCATGGCGTATATATGAAGCATGACCATCTTATTCTGAGCAATTTTTGTGGGTAAAAGTATTACACAGTTCAATCATTGAGTGAGTCTGCAACAGTCTGAAACATGACGGTGCAAGACAAATAAAATGCTGACACTATCAATCTACAAGACTAAAATGAGCTCCTTAGTCATATTATCACTAATGAGATGAGTGAGTGACAGGTTGGCCCTGACCTGCCGTTCAAGCTTAGGGCCAAACTGCAAAACCTCCAATTTCCTCTTCATTATCTTGTATCCTTAGGCCACTGAGAAGCTTACAGCGATCCAGCTAATGGTTTTCCATTACAGTATTTGATATGTGTAGATCGTGCAGCATTGACATTGGTGGAAGCATTGACATGTTTACTTAAGAGCTGCAGTTATACTGCATTTTAGACCTAATGATATTGCTAGAAATGTGGATATTATTTGTTCAACCCAAGATGACTCTTTAATATGGCTTTAAGTAAAAGAGTGATGTGAACGTAAGTAAGGTCGAAAAGGCAGTGTTAAGTCGGTGAGCAATGGTCTTGCCGTAATGCAACTCAATGCTGTGTATTTGTCTTGTAACATTTTGCCATGGCACTACACTCAATATTCTTCACGTTCATAAATGTATTTTTGTCTACCTTTTTTATGCAGTTCGTATGTGAGTGTCTCCGGGGCCAATTTTACTTAGGTGCAAGTCCTGGTGACCTGCACCATGTGCCCCAGATATAAAAACCCTGGGCTGGTACAATCCTCTTAGGCTTGGCATATGTCCTTCTGTGTCCCTTACATACACCTCTACACATAGCACCTATTCTCTACCTCCTTATTTGTCCGTCCACTCCCTCAATCCACTCCCTCTACACAGTTGTAAAGCAAATTTAGGGAGTGAAAAATGTGCGTTGAAAAGATCTGGAGTTGAGTAAATATTTAAGGCATAAGTAAATATAAGAGACAAGAGAAAGATGTAATGTTGGAAGAAAGTGATACATTAAATCGAGCAATATGAGGTGTTTTATCATTAAAATTTGCGTGTGAATTGTCTTTGCAAACTATAGAGCGATAGCTAGATTTTGTAAATGGCAAAAGCAAAGCAATCACAGGGTTTAGTTAAACGATTGCAGTAGTAAAAAAAAAAAAAATAGACCGAAAATAAGGGTTTCCTGAAGTATATAGACTTCAGTTCGTTCATTGTCTTAATAAAAAAATGCATGTGAATGTGAAATATGTGCAGAGCAAATGCATTCCTTTCCACCATTCTACCTGACCATTCTAACATCTTCTAGGAAGATTACCAAAGGCTCCTCTTTTCCACCATGACCTGAATTCCTCTGTTAACCAGCAGTGACGTAAACATAAGCTCTTTTACAGCTAAAGCCAATTTAACCTCTCAGATTAGATAGACCTGTCTGGTCAAGCCCTACAGACGTAGGTTTCTTTACATGTTTCTCCTCCCCCGAAAGTCCTTTAGAAAGATGGAGGGGACAAAAGGGGTTGGGAGAAGGAAGGGGTAAGGTTAAGGGGGTCCTTCAGGCCATGGAATTGAACCAATTTAGTTGGGGACTGGCTGAATCAGCCACAGATTAGTGGCTAAGATGTCGTGGTCAGAACTGTGTCAACGTTCAGCGTAGCTAGCTGGCCCCTTGAACAATGTATTTGCCAATTTACACAGAAGCACCGGTTGGTTTTGGCATCCTTTATTTCCATATCTGCAGCCAGCATCGCGGGTCTTTAATCGTGAATTAATCAGAGAGGAAAGATCAAATGAAATGCGTAGAGTCCATCTTCCTTTAGTCTGACATGGCAGTGGGACATGTGATGAGAACTTTTCCTGCAGATTCCCTCAGAACTACATTGCACAGGAAAGTGACACAAAGTCCTACAAATAACGCAGTGTGAAAATTATAGCTGCACACTGGCTTGGACACTTAATTTTCTACTGGAGACTATATGACCAAGCTTTTCCAAACCACCTTGCCTAGCGTCTGATGTGTACCATCCAGTTTCTCTGAAAACTTAGCACATACCTGCTTACATGGTTGATAGAAATGAATCAACACTTATGATCATTTGTAATAACGGACACCTGATATATGGTATGGTCTACCACACAAAATCTATGCAGAGTTTATGAAATTATCCATCCATACAATTTTATTTTCGTTTTAACTCTAAATATAAGTCAACAATGATTTATCTATCAACCACCCTCAACCTCACAAAGAATTACTCTTTCGTATAAACTTGACAAAAAACCTTCCTCATTAGATAACCAAATACATCAAAACTCTTAAAAATCTAGAAAAGTAACAGCAAAAAAAAAATCAATCTCTATGTGACCCGTTAGTTTGAAAAAAAAAGGATTTTAAGCGTACAAAAGATGGAAGTGAGAAGGAAGTAGATGTTCCGTGGAGAATACTTCCCCAGGTTTGTGCCTTGGTTGTGTTATCGTCCTGCTATCATCCATTGCCAAACACTATAGCCAGGGTGCAAAGTCCATAATAAATTTTTAAACCAATGACATGGACTGCTAACAACTGTCATGCGACCCTTATTACCAAAAACAAACCATTCCTCCATCACACATACACATACGCACACTTTGACTCCCATTCAAGTTGGTCAAAAACAACATCTGCAAAATGAACTTGCAGGGGCAGTGGCAACTTGTCGGACCTTCTACAGTCTACCCACTCGATCCATCTACCCAACTGTCCACCTGCCTTTTCAAGATAGGCTTCCTCTTCCTTTTTTAATCCTTCTTTCCTCGTCCTTTATTCTGCTTCTTTCCATTCTCTGCTACTTCTTTGGTCTTACTGTGGCCGTTGGTCGCCATAGAAACACCGTTGATGACAGGCTTGCTGGCTTTTTGTGTGGAGCGCGGCTGGCTACGGTAAGCATGGTAGTAGAAGTTGGCAAATAGTACGATGAAAGTCACAGCATAGCCAATCAGGGTCCACTGCATCCATGCGGGGAAGGCACAGCCTGTGTAGAGGGAATAGCCAGCATGTCCAATGGTCACATGGAACTGGATCTGTTAAAAAAAGACATTTCACAAATTCATTTTTTTACTGGACTAGCCTATAACTGATGTGCAGACAAATACTAATTATCAGCCAAATGTTTTTGATAAGTCAAACGCATTCACATTTTCATCAATTGGATGAGCTGATAAATAACATTCTCATTCATATTTAAACCTTTCTATGTTGTACCTTGAACTATTATGTTGAGACTGCCTTTACCATCAGGTCTTCTTTTGAAAAGAACATGAGACTGACCAGATACTATATTTGTATTATTATTGCTTACTGCAAGTGGTAGCTGGTATAGTCAACATCAGCCTCTTACCATCTGAATAATTGTAAGGTATTTCTTCCACCAAAGGTACTTCTGGATCTTCGGTCCAAAGGCGGCCAGACCATAGTACAGATACATGAGAACGTGGATAGAAGAATTGATGGCGGCACCAAAGAAGGCTGTGAAAGGGGTTATGACCAGGGTTAGGCGTGGCCAGGTCAGAGGGTTTAGGTATTTAGGCAATTCACTGTTCATAACATTTCCATTATATATTTACACCAATCTTTCATGCAACCCACTTGATACAGATCAAAGAGTATGAGCTATAACTATTTAGCTGCATATTCTGACCATAATAAATTTAGGAAAACAACAAAACAAATCAAATATGTATGTGTGTATGTATAATACATATATATATATATATATATATATTTATATACACATATATATGTTTCAAACACATTGAGAAACAGTAGATTCAACAACACAAAGTGCATCTAAAATGTAATAAAACTTCCAACCAATAACAAAAATACCCCGTGCCCGTGTACTTACATTGTCCACCTGGAACCCACTTGATGCCGATCCACCAGAGGATGAACATGGTGCAGTGATGGTACACATGAAGGAAGCTGACCTGGTTTAACTTCTTCCTCAAGATGAAGAACACGGTGTCCAGGAACTCAATTCCTTTGGAAATGTAGTACCACCACAGAGCAGATGCTATCTGGTAATGGGGAATGAGGACATGAGCTCTCTTATTTCATGGAATTTTTTTTATAAAGTTTCCCCAATTTCCTGTTGTAGCACTTTTCTTTCTGTGTATTGTGTATCTTGTGCTGTCTCTTTCCTTTTCTCTTTTCTTTTAACAGCCCACTCACTCCTATACAAAACTGAATTCAACATTTAAACATCACAGGCTAAAATAAATATCAACACATAATTCACAACACACTGAGAATGATATAAATGAGCAACAAGCCTGTCACAGCATGCCAGGTCAATGGTGCTAGCACCTGCATGATAATGACAGATTACCTAGCAACAGATTAGAGTAGTGAGACAAGGACACTGACAAAACATAAATCTTCTAAATACATTTTTAATATGTTCATTGTTTATTTTGAAATGCATTATTTATTTAAGCCTTAATAGTAAGGCTTCACAATTCTTCAATTTAATCTATTAATTGGAATTAAAATGTAAGCCTGATGTTAAATTTTTTATAAAATAGTTAGTTTCAAAACACTTGGTGTAGTATAATTAATCTAGTAACATTGGATATACAGTATAAAGATTTATAGAACGCTTGTCTGCTGAGTGTGCAGGATTTTTTTGTATTCCGGTGCTTTTAAAACTCCCTGTTATCTAACACTGATACATATTTTATCACCCTCTCCAAATGACTAGCTATATTGGGTCTGGCGTACCAGTAGTTGATCTAATGTTGCATAGTTCAAAGTCCTTATGTTGTACTAGGTAGGCAACATTACAGTCAAACACGGGAGTTAGTTCTATTTGGCTTGAAATAACGGTTACTGCCCAGTATGATATAGAAAATATGATCTCTCCAGCAATAGGTTGAGCGAAAAAAAACAATATTCAGGGTGTTTTACCTCATTTCAATGTCTCTCAAAGATGTTGCAACTTAATCCTGATCATTTGAATATCAATTTCAGTTGTTTTTATTTTCCCATTCAGCTACAATGGCAACAATTTGACAGGAAACCTATGTTTAAAAGCTTAGAACAAGTGTCACATCATCAGCGCACACATAGGCCTTGACAAATTATTATTATTATTACAAATTATGACTATTAATGCCCAGTTTTCAGTTTTATAATGTATAAAAAAACTTAATTATTGGAATGAACAGGTATTGGGATATTTTGGGTACGTTTAGAGAACAAGCATAAATAATTGAGATTATAATCAAAAATCTATATTTGTTTTGTTAAGCGTTACATATTTGAATGTTTCCTTGGTGTAAGATGTGAAATACATCAACAATCACGTTTGCTGTTATCTAAATTTGACATCACAATTACTGTCCACAGATAATGTACGTATAAAACTATAGTTTTTTATTATGTTCCAGTGACATTTCCCATACTGGAATTATTTCTAGAAGCTTGACTGTTCATACTTGAAGTTCATGATTTTAGAAGACAAACGTTATTAATAATCAAGAAGGCATCCGTGTTGCGGTTACAGTATATGAAAGTGTGGATTCCTAAAGTTCAATGGCCCGAATAAGCAACACGTTCAAGCTATAAACACTAGGTAATAGCAATTATTGTTTAGTTGATTTTTTCTTTTAAAGCATACACCATTGTAATGATGAGGAAAGAAATCTAATGTGACACATCGTACTACCACCTAACCGTAAAAAAAATTGCTGTGATTTACATTTTACGCCTGAGCGCTCTGACCTAATGTAGCCTCTGAGTGGAGTGGTGAGATTGAAATGCTCCATCTCACTGTCCATAAGCCACGCCACCCTTGCTCTAGAAACTACAGATCAAACCTTTGCCTACCTCTCCATCACTGAGATACTCACACACTACAGTGATCTTCTTAAGACCAACAATAGGATTACAGGCAGGCACTTTGGCCTAGTTTAACTCAAACTATAGCTAGTGAGTGGCAAGGCTCTTGCGATTACAGCTGCATGGCACCATAAATGACATATAATAAAATGGTATTCACACAAAGACGTTAATCATGCAACAAGTATTTTGTGTGTGAGAGAGAAAAAGATAGAGAAAGAGATGGAACAAGGGCTCACCCTGACTTCATTTACATCATTCGAGTAGTTGACTGGTTGACAGAGGTAGTTGTACCCTGCTGCTTTGGAGCCCAGAATAAGCTGCAGAGAAGAAGGGAGCAACACAGTCAGGAACCATGCCGGGAGGGTTTCCTTCCAATTCACTAATCAATTATGAGAAAGTCATCTTTCTGTTTCTTCTTGTCTAAAACCTAGCTACCCATTAGCTGCAGCAAACAGATGGAGCAAATGCTATTTTCTTGTTCAATAATGATTTAGGGTTTTGTTCAAAGAAACAAATTCAAACAGTATTCATTAAGTTATTACTGGTACTCAGTATTGGTTTTAATTATAGACTTAACAAGGCCCACTGCGGGTTCAATTGAATTTTTTAAAGATCTTTAACTTTAAGAGGAACACCGATTTTTCTGATGTATTAGATTTCCATGTGCAATCAACTTCTCACTCATGGTGAGGGCCATCAAATTGAGACAAAATCTCTCCATTCTTGAGAAGACATGTTTGATCACGAACAACAGCAATCACTTGGTTTTGATGTCGGTGTAGCCTGTAACTTAATCTAAGGGGTGTTCGTGCTCATGTTGGTTTTGAGCTTTGGTGTCCAATACACCTGTGAAGTGGAATTCCGGCTCTTACCTCTTTGGCTATGTAAAAGTTGAGGACTACCATGCTGAAGTTGTAGACCAGCAGAGGCTTCCTGAGCGTAAAGGGCTGGCGATTCTGCATGTAGCACGGTCCCAGCCATAGGAAGAGCAGGTACAGGCAGCTGAAGGCCAGTGTTGGGCCAGGCGACGACATCATTGGCCATTTCTCTACTCGTTTGTCTGCAAGGAGAGATGTTCAGTGTTAGAATTGGAAAACAGATGCAATTGTTTTTTCTACAATTTACTGTATACAAACACATTCTGGGTTACACTAAAAGTTAAATTAAATTGACGTTTTTAAAACGTATGGAACTATTTGTGTTACACCCTTAAAAAAGATTGGTTTATTTTACAGCAGATAAGCTAGCGGTAGAAACATACCTGCTATAGTAAGGCTCCATTTGTAGAATCCTATTGTGTCATTCATAAAATGAGTTAGAGCATCCATGACTGTCTTTGGTCTTGATTATGCTGCATGCAGAAAGAGAGAGAGAAAGCAAGAGGGAGAGAGAAAAAGCAAGAGAGAGAAAGAAAGCGAGAGAGAGAGAGAGAGAGAGAGAGAGAGAGAG
>JAVQJS010053135.1:0-17591 GCA_036024795.1 Galaxias rostratus | reverse complement strand
CCCCCCCCCCCCCCCCGGGCCATACACACACACATACATACATACATACATACATACATGTAAATTATGTTCTCTGACTTATGTTTGCGCAAACTATTAAAGTCATAGCAGACAATCCGGTGTACAGTTATATTACAATGACATATTTACGGACTAAGACCCCTTAATTATATAAACAGTATGTTTATAATTGTGTTTACATCTGTAGTTTAAAATACAACTCGTTTGTTTGCCCGCAAGCAAGTAATTCTTAATTTCTAAAAAACGAACAATAATAGGCCCATTCCATTTGTGAGAGCACATCCGGTCATAGTTTCGATGTTGCCGGTAGCCGTCGCAGCATCAGTGCAGCAGAATTCGGGTGCGACTGCGGCCAAATCAAACCAGGCTTGACTTTTACTTCCTTTAAAAATTGATTCTCTTATATAAATCCATATTGCTAACTATGTCAGAGGAGGTGGAAGAAACACAAACGGCCGATGAGCAGCAGGTCTATGTTATGTATTTGTATATTTTACATTATAATCGCGATAGGTGGTTCAAAATAGCTAAGTTTGCTAGCTGGTGTGGACAGGTTAGCCAAGTCATTGTGAACGTAGCCAATGGGACTGATTCGAGGTTAGCGGCTAGTATTTGAAGCTGCAACGCTAGTGTAGTCATCTGTGACATATGCCAAATATTAAAATACACCAGTATAGCTAAAGCAATCTACTTGTTCATCAAGGTAATTGGCATACGAGTACGAGTTATGCTTTATATAGTGCTTTATATAGTAGTGATGTATATATAAATGTAGGATTTGTTGAAAGGTGGACGGCTATGGTAGCCAGCTAAGTTAGCTATTTGCTGTCGCTGGATCGGAACATTCGGGCGGCTAGCATGAGCTAATTTAATGAGGAATTGCTTGTTGATTGTGAACCAGCTTTTCGAAAGCTCAGGATGCCCTGACATTGTTTTTCCTATTTTGCAATGTACAAAGTTGACCTAATCGTGATTACCCGTGGTTGATTATAAAATACTAATTTGAACCCAAATATATTTGCTCATTATTCGGTGTTATGGCATTAGGAAATGGGGGATAAAGTAATAAGTCCGGAGAAATCTGAGGAGGCGAAACTGAAGGCAAGGTATCCTGGTCTAGGAGCCAAGCCAGGGGGATCGGACCTTCTTAGAAAGAGACTTCAGAAGGGGGTATGTGTCTGTCTATTACGATATGGTCCATTTTGTGTTTGATTTCCAGAATAGGTGCATTGTATTGTTTTTTTAATGTGCCATATTTTGTTGTCTTATCCCGGTAGCAAAAGTATTTCGATTCTGGCGACTACAACATGGCCAAGGCAAAGGTGAAGAATAAGCAGTTGCCTACAGCTACAGCGGAGAAAGCCGAGATCACAGGAGACCACATCCCAACTCCTCAGGACCTGCCTCAGAGAAAGCCCTCTATTGTTGCTAGCAAATTGGCTGGCTGATAAACAGAGTATAGATGCATCCCATTGTGTTACCATTCCAATCCTCTCTCTCTTATGGTCTGTTCATCACCTTTTTCTGTATATGATGTCTGAAAGAGATGAGCAATAGGAATGCAATTAAGATAAAGTTAAACATGTTTCTCCTAGATTACTTTTTATAGTAAGTTATGCCTAACTGATGAATGCTCCTAAACGTCCTAGTGTTCAAAACCAAAATTATAAATCTATTTATAGTGATTGAATATGTTCGTTTAAAAAAATATCAGAGAAAACAATTGGTCTCAACATGAAATCAGTTTTTTTTTATTTGAAAACATTCTCAGTGCACCTGTTCCCTGCTCCACCATAAATCCCATATTTGATTGAATGCAAGTAGTATAAACCACAGAGCTGTAGTAAAACTGTTAATTTGCTGTAATTCTTTGCTACAACAGCTCAGAAAAAGCAGCTGTTAATTTGCATCTCCATACTCCTTACCTCGAAAATGGCCTTAATAGTAATGAACCACTGTTTCTCTTGGGCAATATTTGCTCACATGGAGGATCTTAGTCTGTGAAACTAGCCTAAAATGTCTGCCACTTTCTGACTGTAATCATTTAGGTATAGTGGTTAAGCAACTCACCTGAATGACATGTTTGGAGTGTGCATTTACATTTACTGTGCTGTCACTCTGTGCCATTTTGTAAATAAATATTTTTTTTCACAATCGGTCTACTTAGCTTTTTCAGGTGTCAGGCCAATGTTTGGACAGACCGCTGGTTCAAAACGGCTTATTTCTCATTTAACATTGTCCTGGGGGGGGGGGCCGTTTGTTTTCATGACATAGTATCCTCACGTTTAGTTGGAATATCGATATTAATCACTCAGTCACGCAGCGAATTAACACAACGTATCTATGGATGCAAACAAAATGTGGACGAGGCTGCTATTCCAAGTTCCAAGGCACATGAGGATTAAGAAATGTTTTGCCACTGGGAGGCACGCTTCCAATACTTGTACAACGTGTCATCACACGCTGATGTTGAGACAGTGAAGCCTGACTGTCTTCCCACAATGCACACACGAAGTACAGAAGAAGTATGTAGTTCCGAAGCCGTTACTTGTCTTTTTCTATCATCCCTTGTTAACTAAAACTATAATAATTTAACCATTATTGCCGTCTTCATCGAAGAGGTGTTACGTTCTGAAAAATAAAAAAGCAAGTTGAGGGTCATGACAGCTTCTGAACTGTACTCAAAGGTAAGCTTTTACAGGATTGGTGTGTGCTGTCAGGCTCAGTCAGTTGAAGATGTTTAATTTCCTGTGTATGCTTTTGGCAAGTCCGTTAACTTGTGCGAACTACTTTAATTTCTGTTGGGTAATCGATTAAGTTTATATGATTATGCTTGGTACTGCAACGCAAGAATGAATGTCTTATCCGGTTTAAGCAGTGGCTAAGTGACCCGCTGATTTCTGTCCCTCCATGAGTGTGCCCGAGTCTGGCTTCCAGATGCTGTGAATGTGTGGAAGTCAGCAGACCTTACGAAAGACTACACTGCAGCCGACAAAGTTCTTTATCTGCAGTTAGAGGATGGCACGGTGAGATACATGTCAGGCTGCTTTAACCCGCCAACAACAGTGCACATTGGTTCTGCCAGTCGAGCGTTATTTTGTGACAACATAGAAAGGCTCTCATAACTCACTTAATTGATTATTGAATACTGAACTGCTTGGTTTCACTAAGACACGCCAAATGATGTGTGACCTATGTGTATGATATTCTTTGTGTTCAATCTGGGATACTGCCCTTGCCTGGATTTTTGCATTGTGATATTAGCAACCAGTTGCTCTTAATACAGAGCAATTCCAACTGTGAATTGCTGTGAGCTGCTGCTACCTGCAGCTTCTGCTGTCAGGTTTAGACACGCTGTTCAGGTATGGAAATTTGGTCTGGCTGTTATTTAAGTAGCTGGCTGTTGAAAGTGAGTGAGATAACATAGTTTGGATCCCGAAATAGTTTTATGGTCAAGTAGGCCTGTTAATATGTTTTACTCAATGTTAATGTATCCAATATACCTTTTTATGTTTTAGGCTGTTGAATATAAAATAGACCCCCATACCAACAATTTACCACCTCTAAGAAACCCTGACATCCTAGTTGGGGAGAATGACCTGACAGCTCTCAGCTACCTCCATGAGCCTGCAGTCCTTCACAACCTCAAAGTGCGCTTTATCGACTCCAAGTCAATTTACACTTACTGCGGTAAATAGCATGTGTAGTCTGTAAAACCACTATGATTTTCCATGTAGACTTTGGAGCTCTGTACACTGCCTTCTGACATAATCTTTGCTGATTATTGAGATGAGTAAGAGTCTGCTCTTAAAGGGATACTTACCCAACTCTTGCCATCCTTCATTCTGGAGTGTAATCTTTTGCTGATAACTAAGATATGTGTGTGCTTCACTGCTTGTCCACACATTTTTTTTTTACAATAGGCTTTTATGTAATATGTTTTGGAGAGTAATGGTTCAGTTGAAGTTTATCGTTATGCCTCGGGCATCATTACACATGTTAATTTGTGTTTTCGGGCTACCGATTCAGGCATTGTTTTGGTTGCTATCAATCCATATGAGAGCCTACACATCTATGGAGCAGATATCATCAATGCCTACAATGGGCAGAATATGGGGGACATGGACCCTCATATATTTGCTGTGGCAGAGGAGGCTTACAAACAAATGGCCAGGTATGTCAGATGCTTAAACTGAATATTTTGATGTTTGCGCTATTATTTATACTGTACCAACTGTTTTTCCTTACTTTTCAGAGTGGAGAGGAACCAGTCCATCATAGTGAGTGGGGAGTCGGGTGCTGGCAAGACCGTCTCCGCAAAGTACGCCATGCGTTACTTTGCCACAGTCAGTGGTACCTCCAGTGAGGCTGACATTGAGGAAAGAGTACTGGCCTCCAGTCCTATTATGGAGGTGAGTTTATGGACCTTAATTAATTGATCATCGTTTGTAAATTATACACACACCCTTCTTTTTATCTAGGCCATAGGAAATGCCAAGACCACAAGGAATGACAACAGCAGCCGTTTTGGAAAGTATATTGAGATTGGCTTTGACAAGAAGCACAGCATTATGGGGGCTAACATGAGGACATACTTACTGGAGAAGTCTAGAGTGGTTTTCCAGGTAAGTCTTTATATTATTTTAAACGCACTCCGGTTAGTTGTATGTTAACAATCACATTTACCACTTTTGGTTGTAGGATGATCATATTTTATTAAACTAACCTTTCTGTGAAATGGTTTGCTTCACATACTACTCTATATCTTATCTTCACAATGTGGGAAGATTTAGTTTCCCTCTTTGGCTTTAGTACATGTCTTACATGAGGGGATGCACTAAAGACTTTCTGTAGTGTCACATGGCACATTATTTGAACTTTACATTCCTTTAAACAAACGAGGTCCTAGGTTATTAATGTTTTGAATTACTTTTATTATTTTAAGGAATTTTATTTTTAACCTGATTAGCTGAACTTATTTGAACTTGAATAGCTTGTTTTGGTCTAGGCTAAAATATAAACTTGCTTGCTGTAGTCTAGGACAAAATATAAACTATTTACCTACTACCTCAAGCTTACCCACAAAAAAACTTAGCAAACCATGAACCTATGTGTGCCTCAGTTGCTTTTCCTCTTTTTAACACCCTGTGCTTCCTTATTAGGCTCATGGCGAGAGAAACTATCACATTTTCTACCAGCTGTGTGCCTCTTCACATCGATCAGAGTTTAAAGCATTTCATCTGAGTAGGACCTTTTTTTAATTGGCTCTCTGTTTTTTTAATTATTGGTAAAGAAAAGGAAAATTGTTCTTTCTCCAGTCAGACATTCATAAAATGTTTCAAGACTTGGTCTGTGTTGTTCCATTTTTAGATAGTAAAAAAAGGCACATACTATCTGTAATCTATGTCCGTGTAGTACAATATTTTCTGTAATTTTTTAGGGGGTAATCCTAACCACAATTGCTCAAAAGGCTTTACAGACAAGAAGTAAATTGATTAACTCTGCATTTTACAATAGCTATTCAAGCATGTTTCATTTGATCTTAATGCGGGTGGTTTATGTGTAAAGGCTGCGCCGATGACTTCCACTGTACCAACCAGGGTCAAAGTCCTGTCATTGATGGAGTAAATGATGCTGAAGAGATGAGAAACACCCAAAAGGCATTTTCCTTGTTAGGTTAGTCTGCATAATAATGTGATTATATCCCACTCTAGTTTAACTACTTACATTGAACAATTTGGTTGTTGGAGTGCCTATCATGCTTTGTGAATACATCTTCCTACCTGTAAGATGGAAGCGTGTCAGTATGGTTCTTGTGTAAAATTCTTTTCACTTGTACATGCCAGGAATCAATGAGAGTTGTCAAATGGAACTTTTTCAAATTCTGGCGGCCGTTCTCCACCTGGGGAATGTGGAGGTGAAAGATAGAACTGCAGACAGCAGTACAATTGTGGTGAGCAAAAGTCACAGCTTGAAAATGTTCACATACTTGTCCAATTTCCATCCAAGGCCTAAAGTGTAGAAATGCCATTATCAAGGGCAACACACTTGATTTAGTTTTGCATTCTGCCCTAGATATAGTCGGTTTGTTTTGCTCTAATACATGCTTTGGTCAACTACATGTTGAATCTGAATTCCCAGCCCGACAGCCACCATCTGGGTGTGTTCTGTGAGCTGCTTGGAGTGCCATATGAAGATATGGCCCACTGGTTATGTCATAGGAAACTAAAGACAACCACAGAGAGCTACGTGAAGCCCGTTTCCAAGCTTGATGCCGTCAACGCTCGTGACGCCCTTGCCAAGTACATCTACTCAAAATTCTTCATCTGGATTGTGGACCATATCAACAATGCCTTACAGTCTGCTATCAAGCAGCACTCCTTCATAGGTGTGCTCGACATTTATGGGTTGGTGTTTCAGTCTTTTGGCTAGTGGTTTATGTTTTAGAGGTCCTACACACGTGTTCGTGTTAGTCACTTGATCTCCAGCTATGACTTCTGAATTTGAATTTGTTTATCCTTGTAGGTTTGAAACCTTTGACATCAACAGCTTTGAGCAGTTTTGCATTAATTATGCCAATGAGAAGCTCCAGCAGCAGTTCAACATGGTTGGTGTCTCTCATTGCTGTTAATTTCAAGTAGAATGCAAATGTAAATCCATGAATATCACTATTTTCTTCAGCATGTCTTCAAATTAGACCAAGAGGAGTACATGAAGGAGCAAATACCCTGGACTTTGATAGACTTCTATGACAATCAGCCGTGCATTAATCTAATTGAGGTCAAAATGGGAATTCTGGATCTGCTGGATGAGGAGTGCAAAGTAATAACGCTTATACCATACTTTATACATAGCAGTATTTGTTGAATCCACTTTTAGAAGATGTGAGTTACTCCTGAATCATCTTGGTGTGTGCTTGCTCTCTCTCTCTCTCTTCTTTCCCTGTCTCACTCTGTCCTCAGATGCCTAAGGGCTCTGATGACTCATGGGCCCAAAAAATGTACAATACCCTATTGAAGCAGAACGCTCACTTTGACAAACCCCGGATGTCCAAAAAGGCCTTTATCGTCCTGCACTTCGCAGACAAGGTACATGCCTCAAAAACAATATTTAGTGATGACCTATTTGATGACCATTGTTGACTTTAAATTTGAAGTACTAGTCAAGTTCCAAAAACAATGATCAATCATAACATCAATCAATCTTGACACAAAGTTGTTCTAATTTTGTTATGTGTACCAAGGAAAACCAGAGATAATGTTTCTACTGTATGTCCCACAAGCCTACATTGACCAGTCTTTATGTTAATTTTCCAGAGTGGTTGTGTGCTTCTTGCTTATCACAGAGTACAAGAGAAGCTCTCGCTCTCTCTCTCTCTTTCTTTCTTTCTCTCTCTCTCTCTCTCACCGGTGTGGCCCTTTAACCTCAGGTGGAGTACCAATGTGAGGGCTTCCTGGAGAAGAACAAAGACATAGTCAACGAGGAGCAGATAAATGTACTAAAGCTGAGCAAGGTGACTTGTTTGTTCAAAACACATACCATTCGTTTACGGTTTTGCTTAATTTGTGTCACTGTTAAATACGTCAAACGTCATTATAATTTAGATGATACACAGTCAATATTCATTGTGTTGTTACTCGAAGGGCACACGCCCCAGCGCTGTAGAAACAGGCTCTTTATTATTTTGAAACCTTGACAAATGGGTAAAACTGCCATCTATTGGTCATTTATGTAATGGCAGTTGCAGAATAATGAAAAATACTTGTTTTGTAGTTTAACTTGTTGCTGGAGCTGTTTGAGGAAGACAAGACTCCTATCTCCACCAGTACCAAAATGGGCCGGCCCAGTCAAGCTCAGAGAGAGCATAAGAAAAGTGTTGGACTTCAGGTGAGACCAGACAAGTTGACATACAACATAGCATTTATGACTGCATTGGTCATACCAAACATTAGAGGCACCTGTATGGTAGTACAAACTAAGTTTCATCCAATTAACTGTAAACTACAGTAAGGTAAAGTTGGGTCAGCGGAACAAATAGACAGGAAAGACGGCAGCATCAAACTGCAGTAAATCTCCTTTACCTAGTGTTTCAGAGCCTGTCAGCGGGAAAACAATTTAACGGATTCCTAGGTTCCTAAAATGAATAATCTATTAAATTTCCATTGGCTTGTATTGTTAAACCACATTCTCAACAAAACCATTTCTCCAGTTTCGCAGCTCCCTGAATTTACTGATGGAAACACTGAATGCTACAAACCCACACTATGTCCGCTGCATCAAGCCAAACGACCTCAAAGCCCCATTCACGTGAGCTAAAATCCCCCTTTACCAGATACAATCTATTTGTACCATTCTGGATCAGATGGATTAGTGTGGCATTTGTTATGTCCTTATAGTCATGAAAAACCTTATTGACGTTGTATGGTATCTTTGTGATAGAATGGACAACTCCAGGGCAGTGCAACAGCTTAGAGCCTGCGGAGTCTTGGAGACCATCCGTATCTCAGCTGCAGGCTTTCCCTCCAGGTAGCACACTCACATCATCCATCCCAAGGAACTGGTTGATATAAGACAATTGGAAGCCTTAATAGATGGACAAACACTACAATCCAACTGCATATAAAACAGGCTATTCATCCGTCACAGAAGGCAACATATAATTACTGCATGATTCCATTAGCATGTCAACAAGAGACTGCATTTGTTCGAATGACAGATGGACCTATCAAGAGTTTTTCAGTCGGTACCGTGTTCTGATGAAGCTAAAAGATGTGCTCTTCGATTTCAAGAGGACTTGCCAGAATGTACTTGAAAAGCTGATCACGGTATGGCAGGGAAATTGTAATATGAAGACAGGCCCATTTATAGCATTTTAACATTAGACTTGATAGACTTACTTCTCTTCTCAGGACCATGACAAGTATCAGTTTGGCAAGACCAAAATCTTCTTCCGGGCGGGTCAGGTTGCTTACTTAGAAAAGTTGCGCTCGGACAAGCTCCGTGCCACTTGCGTTCGTATACAGAAGACCATTCGCTGCTGGCTGGTCCGCAAGCGCTACCTGAAGATGAGGCAAGCTGCCATCACCATCCAGAAGCACAGCCGCAGCTACCAGGCCCGTCGGTGAGTGGAAAGACCTCGTGTGATTGCTTGCTCATTCCAGGCCTGTATTTTGACGGGTACTCTTATCGATATGAGACATTTATCCACAACAGAGATATGTTGTATCTTCAAACCATTTATGTGATCTCTTAAAAACAAATTGTTCTTGACAGCTATGTTTTGCTGCTCCGGAGGACCAGAGCAGCCGTCATCATTCAGAGGAACGTCCGTATGTGGGCGGCCAGGAGACACTACTTGCAGCAGCAGCGAGCAGCCCTCATCATCCAGAGTTACTTACGGGCCTATGTGGGGCGACAGCACTACTATAAGGTACTATTTGTACTTTGCATCTACATTGTCCACCGACTAGGTGTGTGAACAACTGTGTTGATTGACAAGTCAGCAAGAATACGGTGTCTATTTTCTGTAATGAAACGTTTGTCACTGTCTAAGTGATCAGAGTTCAACATTATTTGTTTATCCTCGGTTCCACCTTCAGCTGATGTATGAGAAAAAGGCTCTAATTATCCAGAGGTGTGCAAGAGCCTGGCTGGCTAGATGCCGCCGCAAGCACATCCTGGCTGCCATCATCCTGCTCCAGAGCTGCATGCGGCGTGTGCTTGCTAAGAAGGAGCTGAAGAAGCTGCGGTTGGAAGCACGCTCAGTGGAACATTTCAAGAAGCTCAACGTGGGCATGGAAAACAAGATCATTCAGCTTCAGCGTAAGGTTGATGAGCAGGTGAGCGTGCAAAGTCAAGAGAACCGAAATGGCAACAGTGAAGGTGTATATCCAACCAATTTAATGTCAAAGGGAAAATAATTCAAGTGGATATGTTCAAGCATTGTCTGCAATGCACATTTAAGACACACTGTAGTCCAAATTGTATTTATTGTTAACTTTCCAAAATGAATTTAATTACATTGCTACATCAGATAGTTGAATAAATGTACAGTGTTTCATGGTCAGCACACGTCTCTGTTTCTCCTTGCAGCTCAAGGAGAACCGAGCGCACACCGAGAGGCTGAGTGCTTTGGAGAAATCCCAGGCAGTGGAGAACGAGGGGCTGGGGAGAGAGCTGGAACGCCTGCGAGGGGCTGAGGAGGAGGCCAGGGTAATGGCCCGGAAGGTGCCCTCATTGTTGGAGGAGCTGTCCTTTCTCCGCAGGGAGCTTGAGACCACACAGAGTGGGAAGTTGGATGTAGAGGAGCAAGCAAGACTCTACAAGGAGCGTACACACCAGGTAGGGTGGACTGTAGAACTATATAGAGCTTCCTCTTTAGCTGGGACTGTAATGGCATAATATTCTCGATGTGCATTCGAATAATTGGCAGTGACAGTGGTTATAATAAGCTTTCGTCACCACTAGGTGGTAGAACAGTTGAATGAGAAGAACAGCCTGCTGAGCCGTGAGAGGGATGATCTGAACATGCTGATCCAAGAACAAAACCAACAGATAGCAGGTAGTCACATACCACAGCCACTCACCTCCAATGGCCCTGCCATCGGATATTTATCATTAAAGATTGCACCAATGTCAATCCCAGAAACCAGTCTCAACGTGGAGCGCTACAAGCAACTGTACAGTGACCTGACAGAGGAGCGCTCGCATTACCAGAACCTGCTGAGTGAACATAGGCAGCTGGAGGAGCGCTATGCAGACCTCAAGAAGCAGACAGCCATTCACCTGGTGAGCACAGCCCCTGATGCTTCAATTGGTCCTCAAGAGCAGCACCGTCCATTCCTGCTCCTGGAGAGCCAATGTCCTATAGGTTTTCACTGCAGCCTCAATTTACCTGATCTATTAATCAAAGTCAACTCAAGAAAGCAATTAAAAGAATCAGGAGTTGCCTTTAGATTGGAGTGAAAACCTAGAAGGTAGGGTTTGGAATGGGTTTGCTCTAGAACATAGAGAAGTCAGTGGTGCACACAACAGAACTAACGGTTTCGATCTTGCATGTTGTGCAATGCTTTGACAGAACACTAGTAAACCGGGCCACAAGAGAAGGGACTCCAACTACAGCAGCAATGAGTCCGAGTACACTCACAGCTCTGGCTTTGCAGAGGGAGAGGATAGCTTCGTTCATAGAGAAGTAATGGCACATTTAAATTGAATTAGTATTGATAGTAATATAATGTTGAAATGTGTGTACAGTACAGTGGTCTGAATCACTTGTGGGCACTGTTTTTGCATAATTACTTTATCTTTTAAGCAATAAACTATGATGCTTTTAACTAAACGTAATTTGATGGGACGCAGAAACAATGAAAAGCTTGGTTAGTCTTATTTGAATGACACGGTTTGGCTTTCCTAAATGAAACGGATGCTTCGTTTAGTTTTGGTTGAAGGTCTGATGTCACTTGGTGAAAAAGAAAACATAAATTGCCAGTAGTCATTGTGCATGCTGTGTGTTTGCAGGATGTCGGTGAGTCAGTGGTGGACATGCCTATCCTATTAAAGCTCCAGAGGAGAGTGACTGAGCTGGAGCAGGAGAAACATTCACTGCTGCACCAGCTGGATAAGAGAGAAGATGCTCAGAATGAAAAGGCCATGGCAAGCTGTACTCTTAACGTTGTGTTCGCAGCTCTCTTAACATTGAAACCAATAAGGAGTGCAAGTCAAACTAAAGATGTTATGGTTATTATCTGTGTTCTTCAAAAGGAAGTTGAGGAGCAGAGGAGTGTTGGCAGAGCAGAGCTGGACCTGGAAGGTCTGAAGGTAAGGATTACTTGATTACATAATGTTATAATGCATCAGGAGATTCCTTCTAAAAGTATCTGTCCTCTCCCTAGCGTCAGGAGCTGGAGTCCGAGAACAAGAGGCTGAAGCAGGACCTGAGTGACTTGCGGGAGGCGCTGTCCCAAAGTGGAGATGCTGCAGCCCCTCCCCCCAGCCCAGGCTCCTTGCCTTACGACCTTCTGCTGGAGCAGCTCAACTCATCTAATGAGGAGCTGGAGATGCGGAAGGAGGAGGTGCTGCTTCTGCGCTCTCACATGGTGCGCCAGGAAGCACTCAAACACAAGGTTAGCAATTCACTTCCAGTCAATCCAACTAGTTGACGTTGCACATGTGTTTTTGAGGCCATAATTGGTTTTAATTTGTCTTATTTGTTAGGATTCATTATTGGGAGAAGGGCTCAAATTTGATATTAGTGAAATCCCACCTTTGCAAGACCTTGACAGGTAAACATTGGAATTACCTTTATTACCTTTATTTAGAGTGCATTCTGAAAATGTTCACAGCGTTTAACTTTTTCCACATATCGTTATGTTAAGGCCTTATTCCAAAATGATTTTTTTTCCATCAAACGTCTGGCTGGGCCATCTGCGGACATTCACAGAGTTGTCCGTAAGCCACGTCTTTGCTTTCTTGGCTATGTGCTTAGGGTCATTGTCCTGCTGAAAGATGAACCTTTGCCCCAGTCTAAGGTCATGAGCACTCCAGAGCAGGTTTTCATATAGGATGTCTCTGTACATTGCTCTATCCTGACTAGTCCCCCAGTTCCCTGCAGCTGAAAAACATCCGCAAAAGTATGATGTTGCCACCACCATGCTTCACTGTAGCCTGGTGAGTGGTGCCTGGATTCCTCCAAACATGACGCCTGGTGTTCACACCAAAGAATCTTTGTCTCATCAAACCAGAGAATTTAGTTTCTCATGGCCTGGGAGTCCTTCAGGTGCATTTTGGAATACTCCAGATGGGCTGCCATTTGCATTTGACTAAGGAGTGGCTTCCATCCAGACACTCTACCACACAGGCCTAATTGGTAGATTGCTGCAGAGATTGTTGTCCTTTTGGAAGGTTCTCTCTCCACAGGGAGGAATGCTGGAAGCCTGACAGAGTGACTTTGTCTCCTCCCTGACTAAGGCCCATCTCCCCAATCGCTCAGTTTAGACAGCCGGACAGCTCTAGGAAGAGTCCTGGTGGTTCTAAACTTCTTCAATGTACAGATGATGAAGGCCACTGTACTTATTGGGACTTCCAAAGCAGCCGAGAGATTTCTGTACCCTTCCCGTATATATTCCTCGAGACCATACTGTCTGAAATGTATACAGACAATGCCTTTGAATTCATGCTTGGTATATGCTCTGACATGCTCTGTCAACTGTGGGACCTTATATAGACAGGTGTGTGCCTTTCCAAATCATGTCCAATAAACTTAATTTACCACAGGTGGACTCCAATTAAACTGTAGAAACATCACAACAGTGGAAACAGAATGCACCTGGGCTCAATTATGAGCTCCATGGCAAAGGGTGTGAATGCTTATATACATGTGATTTCTTAGTTATTTATTTTTTATATATATGCAAAAGAAATACATTCCATGTTGTCATTATGGTGTATTGTGCATAGAATTATGAGAGAAAAAGTCATTTAATAATTTTTGTCCATAACAAAATGTGGAAATTGTGTGTGTATATATATATATATATATTTACAATTTCAGGTAATATATATATATATATATATGTATATAGTGTCTCAATTATCTTTTACATGTTCTTTACTTACGTGCTGCTCCTCAGATCTGCCTCTAAGGTCCATACTCTAAATGAGGACGGCGAGCTCTGGCTGGCTTATGAGGGGTTGAAGGAGACCAACAGGTACATTTTAGAAAAGCTACTAGGGGTCAAGGGACGGTTTCAAGTAACCTACTTGATGACAAATGTTTCCCCTGCAGAGTGCTTGAGACCGAGCTACAGGTGCAGGGGCGCAGTCACCAGGAGGAATCCAAGATGTTGCATGAGGAAGTGTGCAAGGTGAGGGAGGAGAACGCAAAGCTGCAGAAACTCCTGGCGCAGAGCCTAATACTACCCGAAGGAGCCCGCATTGAGGCCAGTATGCAGCATGAGATCACACGCCTCACCGATGAGAACCTGGTTAGTGCGTCAAGCGTGAATCAGAACTCTTAACTCTGTCTGTTTATCACTGTTAGTTTACAGACTTCCATTTGTATGTACACTTTTAGGACCTCTTGGAACAGCAAGGACAGCAGGACAAGACAATACGGAAACTGAAAAAACAGCTCAAGCATCACTTGAAAAGGCTTGATGACTATGAAAGTATATGCATACAGTATAGTACCTACATTTTCTCTTTAGTGGAATAATGGTATAAAAAATATGTTATTGAGACAGTGGTAAATCTCTTCCTCGTGTGGTTATCATAGCTGGCATTCAGCGGGAGAGCACAGTCCCCAAAGGTGTCAGCCCGCTCAGTCCGGTTGCCATTACCCGCAAGGAGCGGGACTTCCAGGGCATGCTGGAGTTTCACAGTGGAGACGAGAGCCGACTGACAAAGAACCTGATTGTTGGTATGGTATACCTTTCGTAATGGCGGAGCAACCATTTTGATCATGTAAAATATATATATATAGAGAGTATATATAAAAAATACTTTATATGACTTTAGTACACGCTTCTCTAGTGATATTTTTGTTTGTGCTGTGGCCACATCAGACCTGAAACCTCGAGGTGTGGCGGTTAACTTCATCCCAGGCCTGCCTGCGTACATCCTGTTCATGTGCCTGCGCCATGCCGACTACACCAGCGATGACCAGAGAGTTAGCACTCTGCTCAACTCTACCATCAACAGTATCAAGGGGGTGGTTAAGGTACACTCTTTAGTTCCCTATTGCAGCGCAATGTTGGGGTGAGGATGCTACTTTTAAAATTGTAAAACTTGTCAGTACCTGGTCTGTGTTTACAGAGACGAGGGAATGACTTTGAGACCATATCTTTTTGGCTGGCAAACACTTGTCGCTTCCTACACTGTCTAAGGCAGTATAGTGGAGATGAGGTAACTATTGCTCATGAACACGTTTTATAATCAATATTTAATTTTGCATATTTTTTTTTACATTACTTGCATGCAAAAATAAGGAGTTGTTTTAAACGTGTTTGTGCCCACGCCGTCTCTGTCAATTACTCCTGCTGTGTTGGTTATTTTGTGTAGGTGTACATGACCCACAACACCCCCAAGCAGAACGAGCACTGCCTGAGTAACTTTGACCTGTCAGAGTACCAGCAGGTGATAAGCGAACTGGCCATTCAAATCTATCAGCAGCTTATTAGGTGTCTGGAGGAGGTGCTGCAGCCTCTCATAGGTGAGACCATGGCACTTCAACTTCAACACATTTTTATTTAAAACCCTTTTTGCGTTGGAATGTAGAGAAATACAAAAATCCATTACAGAAAGTAACAGCGCTACTCTACCACACGGGATGAAGCTGTAAGTGGCCATTTTATCTCCCCATCTCTTTATCATCTCCATTTTCCACCGTGTTCCTGCAGTGCCCGCCATGCTGGAGCACGAACCCATTCAAGGAGTGATGGGCACTAAACCGACCGGGCTGAGGAAGAGAACGTCTAGCATCCCAGGGGAGGAGACGGTGACAGTGGACTCCATCCTGCAGCGCCTCAATCTGTTCCATACCACCATGACCCAGCACAACTTGGACAAGGACATCATTAGCCAGGTGGTCAAGCAGCAGTTCTACATCATATGTGCTGCCACCGTAAACCAGCTGCTATTGCGCAAGGATATGTGCTCCTGGAGCAAAGGCTTGCAGATCAGGTACGGAATTAGATAGAGACCAGCTAAATCTAAGTCCTAAAATCTCTAGACTAAAAAACGTGGTGTGATTAGCATGGCACGCTCTAATAGATATTTTCATAATCGATGGCTGTAAAAATCACTTCTGCCTCAATCCACTACCTTCCTGCCTGCTGGAGTATTGATAGGCTTTTAACTTCTATGAAGCTATACCATTACCGTGTGAAAGATGCTGTTGCAAGCCAAGTTTTGCAGATCCGGTGTCTCCTTAATCTCCACCCTCTGCAGATACAACGTGTGGCAGCTGGAGGAGTGGCTGGTGGAAAGGGAGTTGGCAGACTGCGGTGCCAAGGAGACCCTAGAACCTCTGGTCCAGGCCGCTCAACTGCTGCAGGTCAAAAAGAAGACCGAGGAGGACGCCAGAGCCATCTGCACAATGTGCACTGCCCTCACCACAATACAGGTAGGAAGCTGGGCGAGAGTCTGATACATTGTGAAAGCTGAGAGGGACATTCTAACTGTGTTTGTTTATTGTGTGGTCTGACTCCAGATTGTGAAAGTCCTGAACTTGTACACTCCAGTGATTGAATTTGAGGAACGTGTTTCAATATCATTCATAAGAACCATTCAAGTAAGTTTAAGTTATTTAACTTAATGTTTTGGATTTTTCTGTCACTTTACCCTTGCTGTTATTTCAAGGAGACAAGTCATTATTGAGTGAATAACACAAATGTATTGTCCCTTTTAAATTGATATCAGGGCCTTTTGAAAGGAAGGATAGAGTCTCCCATGCTGCTCATGGATGCCAAGAAGGTCTTCATCATCAGTTTCCCCTTCTCTCCGTCCTCGCTGGCCCTGGAGAGCATCCAAATACCAAGTAGTCTCAACCTGAGCTTCCTCATCCGTGTCTAGAACTTAGCATGGCTCCAGAACCTCTGGCCAAACAGCAATTTTGCCCAAAGAAGAGTTGTTTTAAGTGTCTGTAAATTTGTTGTGATGTTACTATGCCTTCTTTAAAAAGTGGGACAGCTTGCTTAAGAAAAATGTTGGGGTAATATAAAAAATTACACCAAAATATTTATCTCCGTCTAAGACATTTTATACCATGCTGGATATTGCACAAAAAAAATGCAGTTTTTGCTTTTTTTTTTGGACTGAATATTTGATTTTTGTGTGCATATGTTTCGCTGTGAATTGGTATGAATATGCATATCTGTTACCGGTATTTTCCTGTCAACAGAAAGTTCACAATTATGCATGTTTATAATGTTTCCTTGCCAATTATTGCATTTCAGATACAAAGTGTTTCGCGAGTTGCCTACTGTCGAATTACTTGTTATTCCCAAAGTTTTCCCAGAATCCCGCATTGCCAAATAGTTTACAGTTGTTGCTTAGGAATGTATCCTGTTTCTTCTGTTGGCTGACTAGTTGTGCAAACGGACACACCCATTATGTCAAACTGTCACAAGACCAACAAGCGAGCAAGGAAGTCAAAGTGCAACGACAGGTGTGCAAAGCCCTGGAAAGTGACCGTACTATGAACACATATGGTTCACCCAGTTTCTGGTACAAGTTAAGCAAAAGAGAATGGATATTCAATAAAAACAAATAGAAGAGACAAATTTAGCTTGTGACAGACGCGAACTGACGAATGATTTTTTTTACCATGGCTCTGCTGGAACTTTATACTCAGGTAGGTAACGACTGAACGTAATTGATCGTGTGTTCATAATTGCTACTATACAATTTATATTTTTACCTAAGTAATTGTTAGTCACTATATTACTACACATTCTAAATATGTAAGATGTGGTAGATATTTAATTAAAAACTTAGTTTCTCACTAGACAAACCGTAAAATGAAAGGAACAATAGTTTTACTCAGGTATATGGAATAATACATTTTGTATCTG